>VXAB01003399.1:0-13593 GCA_013399175.1 Odontophorus gujanensis | reverse complement strand
GCAGGTCCGCCCGGGCGGGGGAGCGGCGGCGGAGGCCTGCGTGAGGGAGGGGCCTAGGGGAGGGGGAGAGGAGCGGGGATACGGAGAGATCGCGTGCGTGGAGGGGGTGCGGGAGGGAAAAGAAGCTCATATCTGGGAGCTGGAGAGCGTGGCTTAGCACCGCGGAGTTTTGGAGGGGAGGGTGGCGGTGGGTGGGGAGGGGTCCCTGTTTGGGCGCTGAGGACTGCACCTGCTGTAGTGCCCCGTCGCGGGGGGCTTTTTGTGGCTGAGGGAGAAGCGGGAATAGTGAGGGGGGTGTCCCACAGTCGCTGTCACCCATTTCCTCCACCCCGAAGTGATGGGTCCCTTTCGTAGGAGCGAGGTGGCAACAACTCCTTCACCCATGAAGCCCTCACGCTCAAGTACAAGCTGGACAACCAGTTTGAGCTGGTGTTTGTGGTAAGTGGGTCCTCACGGGCTGCCCTTGTCCCTAAATGCTTTGTTTCTGTGGCTGACTGTTATGCATTCTGCTCTGAGGGACCCTCAGGAAGGGGCTTGTTGAGGCTCAAAAAGAGAGAGGAGTGCTCAGGGAGGTTTGTTGCTTTGGGCAGAAGCTCCAGGAAGGCACAGATGCTGTGTGCTGCCTTCCTGTAGGGCTGAGGTTTTCCCCTGACCTACTAAAATCTCACAAAAACCAGGGCTTAGCTCAGTGCTGGGTGGTGCAAAAGGCAGCTTGCATGCAGGTGACTGACACTTTCCCCGGGACACAGTGTCCCTGTTGTTCCTCCTCCTCCACTTGTGCCAGCAGAGGAGTTGGTGCCCATTGAGAAATGCAGCAGCTGGGCCGTGTGTCAAAGAAAACACCCAGGGGCCAACACTGAGCTGGGCTGGGAGTGGGACAGCTGGGGCTGGGCACGCAGAGCTGCCACGGGGACAGCTTGGGAAGAGCAGCACATGGGGTGCAAGCAGCTTGAAAGCTGCCTTGTTTGGCCAGGAGTGTTCCTGCACACGCAGTGCTGGAGAGTCATCACCTCAGAGCATCCTGAGTGAGCTGACGCTTCAGATACGCTGGACTTTGTTTCTCTGCCTGGGTTAGCTGCTTGCTCTGGGTTGTTCTGGGGGTTTGGAATGCTCTTTGTTCTCAGTGGGCTTTCCCAGCGCTTTAGGGTTCTGTGTTGAATGAGGACAGGGTTTTGTGGGCGGGCTGTGGCTGCTCCTTCAGTTGTGTGCTGCTGTGGATTGTGCTGGTTTATTTTAGTCAGCAGTGATAGGATTAAGACTCCGGCTTTGAAGGTGGAATGGAAATAACACAGATTGTTACATTCTGAGAAAACCTCATCGCAGATGAGAAGTCTGTGTCTGGATTTATTAAAGAAAAAAAAAAAGCCAAAAATGCTGAATCTTTTCAACTTAGGAAAGCTGTGGTGCTTTTCCCCTCGAGCTCTCTGTACCTTATCTCAGTGACTCTGTGCAACCTTCCTTGCATGCCTGCAGATAAGCACAAGGCATTCTGCTCTTTTGGTACATGTCTGTGTTGCTACGAAACAGCATTTTCTTGGGAGTCTCATTTTAAAGCACAGCTCTGCATTGTGTCACTTCTTTTTTGAGATAGAGAACGTATTAAAGGCTTGGGAGGTCAGATTAGAAAGCACAGCCTGAAGCCTGCATCATCTGGTGCCTGAAATTAAAGAACTTTGCATCAAGTGTCTGAAATCCAGAGAGGTTGATACTGCCTGCTGGATGCAATTGCAATTAAAGTTTTTGGTGGCTTTTAAATGATTTAATTTCCCTCTGCACTTTGCTGCAGGTGGGATTTCAGAAGATCCTGACTCTAACCTACGTTGACAAGTTGATAGACGACGTTCACAAGGAGTTCAGAGACAAATACCGCAATGAGTTCCAGCAGAAGGGTGCTCTGGGTATCCTAAATGGCACCTTTGATTTTAAGGATGATTTTCTGCGCCTCCTGCGGTGAGGAGCTGCCCAGAGCTCAGAGCTGTGTCTGAGCATGGGTGGCTGTGCTCTTCAGTTGTGCTGTGTGATATAGCAGATGTGGCCGTAATAGCCACAACCTGATAAAAATGGTCTGTGGGAAGGGCCGAGCTGTTTAATGCTGCTTCTTTCTGGAGCAGAAAGAGGTGTGGGAGTGTGGGGGGCACAGGGCTGTGGTTTGGGCTTATGGGCACTGTCCCACAGGGAAGCAGAGGAGAGCAGTAAGGTCCGAGCTCCCACCGTGATGAAGACATTTGAGCAGTCTGTGAAGTCTCAGAAGACTGTCAAGTGTATGATAGAGACCAGAGGGGAGAAACCAAAGGAGAAAGTCAAGAACAAGAAGAACAAAGGTTCTAAAAAGGAAGGTGAGCTGAAGGGAAATGTGGTGTGACTGTGGGAGGGGTGTAAATATTCCACAGTTGTGAAATGTGGGTCACGTGTGGCCCTGCCTGTGCTTTCCTAATCATTCCACAGCACCTGGATGTTGTGCAGGGTGCCTGGGCTGCCTGCAGCAGTGGAACAGGACCCTTCCCTTGGACCTGACCCTGCTATAAGGAGAGGGCACCAATCTGTCTCCTTTGGAAAGGAATGTGAAACTGCTGCTGATGCCATAGGTTGCTGTGTCAGCTCTTTCACTGTGGGGACGATAGCTGGGAGCAGGTTGAGGAAGGCTGCTGTTATGGGAGCAGCCCTTCTGTTAGGACAGTGACAGGCAAAGGTTCCATTGTAATACAGCTTCTGAGCGTGCATGCTTTGTTGTGAGATAGGGATTGACCAGCATACAAAGATGTCTGGGGAGAGCTGGTTCATAAATGCTAATCTTGGGAAAATGGGATCTCAGAGGATCAGCCTTTGGGCTGAAATAAGATGCTTATGTGTCCTGGGGCTTCCAGAATCTCAGAGGTGAGCCTGGAGTGGATCTCTGTTTCTCTCATGTGCAGTCAGTGCAGTGCTGGCTCCCTGCTAGTTCTGCAAGGCTGAGATTGTGCTGGGGCTCTTTCCTTCAGGGAATGAAACTGTTATAGCCTCCAATAAAGCAGCCCCAGGTGAAAAGCAATCCTCGGCAGCTGGGGACAGGGAGGAACTGACCAAGGATGAAATACTGCAGAAGAACCGGGAGGAATTCTTCAGGAGACACATGAAAGCAGGGGAGAAGTCCAGGTGGGTACCAGGGGCATGGCCAGGTTGTGGTGAGTCCACGTGTGCTGCAACCCAGCTCTTGCTGGTGTGTGCAGAAAGGAGGCCCTGTGCCATCCCTCCATGCTGTCTGAGCTGCTCTTTCCTTCTGTGCCCCTGGAAGTCATCCTGTTAATCGTCAGACTGTGCTCAAAGTACAGAGTGGTGTTCAAAGTTCAGACCTCGTGTGTGGGTCCAGACCTCTTCTTTTGGGGGGGAGCTTTTGCCACTGTGAGTAAAGGGTGAGCTGATACCTGGCGTGTGTTAAAGCAGCCCACATTGAGCCTGAGACAGGACTAAAGTTCAGAAAGATAAACTCTGTGGAGATTTGGCATTGGTCAGTTTTAGCCTGGATTTTTGCCTTTTTTGATACCTGGACTTTGAATTTACAAAGCCTCTAAAAGGAGGGGTTTGCTCATACTTCACTCAACTAAACAAAATGTCTGTGGTCTTTATTTCAGCAAGTCTCCAAAGCCTGATGCTCAGAAGGAGAAGGGGAAGAAACCCCGAGTGTGGGATCTGGGGAACTCTAACGCCAAAGTACTGGATTACAGTAACTCCACTACCAACGGGAACTCAGAGGCCGCTCCCGTGGAGGAATTTGACCCTGATCTGGTAAGGAGAAGTCAGGTCACAATGTCTGCCTTGGTGCATTGTTCTGGAGTCACCTGGGCATCACGAACGCAGCCTGGTCTCCAAGGCTGGCTGAGAAAGTGCTAGAAGAGGGGATCAGAGCTCGCAGCCTTCTGTTACGCCTAGAGAATGTTTTCTTCTGCTGTGACAGCTGCAAACAGCGCCAGATTTGCATGCACATTGGATCAAATAACTGAGCCCTTCTGGCAAAGATCTGTAGAGCTGCCTCTGCTGACTGTAACTGATGCTGTTCCTGATGGCAGTGAAAGCAAGCCAGGAAAATGAAGCTAAGCTGTTGCTGCTTCTCAGTGTACTGCTTTCATCTTGCAGGCCCTTAGGGATCGAAATCGGGAGCCTGGCCGCCTCTATGACCTTGAATATGAGAGTGATGAAGAAGCTGAGGAGGAGAAGATTATTCAGAACACTTCAAAACCCAGGTAGAGGCTCCCGAGGCCCTGATTGCTTCATGGTTTCTGTCCCATAGTTCATTTTCCAGACTAACCAGTAATGCAGCAAATACAGTCAGGTCTGTTTGTCAGCTGTGACAGGCTCTTGTGTCTCCCTGCTGCTGGCTGTTGCACGCACTGTGCAGTTCTCACCTAAGGTAATTCTTCTGCTTCTGTGCAGCACCAAGAAAGGTGGCCTTGGAGGTATGTTTGGCATGCTGAAAGGTCTGGTGGGCTCCAAGAGCTTGACAAGACAGGACATGGACCCAGTCCTGGAGAAGATGAAAGATCACTTAATTGGTATGTGTGGGTCTGAATGGTGTAATGCAGAGGGGATCCTTCCCTCCACGCACCGAGCTCCCACGGCCTGCTGTGACATGTGCCACCCATTCTGCCCTGCTAACCCTGCTCTCTGCTCTCTCACCCAAAGCAAAAAACGTGGCAGCTGAAATTGCAGTCCAGCTCTGTGAATCCGTGGCAAAGAAACTGGAAGGGAAAGTGATGGGAACGTTCACCAGTAAGTGGTTGTGCCACGCCTTGGTTGTTTCCCTGCTTCCGTGACCTGAAGCTGCCATAGCCAGCTGCCTCCTGGCCTCCTCCTCGTGCTGGTGTTCTGGGGCTCAGGGCTTTCCTTTACCCCCTCTTCCCCAGCGGTGACCTCGACAGTGAAGCAGGCCCTGCAGGAGGCCTTGGTGCAGATCCTGCAGCCGCAGCGCCGCGTGGACGTCCTGCGGGACGTCATGGATGCGCAGCGGCGCCGCCGCCCCTACGTGGTCACATTCTGCGGCGTCAACGGCGTTGGGAAGTCCACCAACCTGGCCAAGGTAGTGCGCGGTGCTGGCGGCCCCGGGGCTGTGCTCGGGCTGTGGCCCCTAACGAGGCTTTCCCATTGGCGGCTGCAGATCTCGTTCTGGCTCATCGAGAACGGTTTCAGCGTGCTCATCGCCGCCTGCGATACCTTCCGCGCCGGAGCGGTGGAGCAGCTCCGCACCCACACGCGGCGCCTCAACGCTCTGCATCCCCCGGAGAGCCACGGCGGGCGGACCATGGTGCAGCTGTACGAGAAGGGCTACGGGAAGGACGCTGCGGGCATCGCCATGGAGGCCATCGCCTACGGTAGGCAGAGCTGGGGGCAGGAGGGGCTGTGCCGGGACCCGCCGCCTTCCTCCTGCTTATGGTTTGTCCCCGTGTCCCCCAGCTCGTAACCAGGGCTTCGACGTGGTGCTGGTGGACACGGCGGGACGCATGCAGGACAATGCCCCCTTGATGACAGCTCTGGCAAAACTCATTGCGGTCAATGCTCCCGACCTGGTCCTCTTCGTTGGAGAAGCTCTGGTGGGAAATGAGGCTGTGGATCAGCTGGTGAGCATCGGGAGGGGCAGATGGGGTGTGCGGGTGTTACAGGATGTGTTGTGGACGCTGTCAGCATCACATCTTCAGTTGTTGAGCGTGGTCTCTTCCTCAGGTCAAGTTCAACAAGGCCCTGGCTGACCACTCCATGGCCCAGACACCGCGGCTCATTGATGGAATTGTGCTCACCAAGTTTGATACCATCGATGACAAGGTAAGTTCTGTGCTGCCTCCAGCCTTAACCCTGCACAGAGCTTCCTGTGGAGGGAGCAAGGCCTGTTTCCAGTGGCTCACTTACGACTTCTAGGGGCTGTCCTCTGTATTTAAATGCTCTCCAGTCACATAGACAAAACGAAGCAGGCTGATTTCTGTCCCTGCAGAGAAGTGGCTGTGAGGTGTCCCAGTTCTTTGGCAGTGTTGTGTTGGGGGATGTGGAATTGGGACTGTATGGATCTGGAAAACACGAGGCTGAATGTTTGTGCTCCCCTGGGGAGCTGCTACACATGCATCCTGAGCAGCGTGCAGGGAAGTGCCCTGGGTCAGGCACTCAGGGCCTGCATTAAATGCCATGCAGAATAACGTGGCTTTAAATCAGGGTGAGCCTGCTTATGCAGCGTAGGGAATGAAGTGTGGGGAAGGTGAAATGCTGGTGGGAGGGGACTTGTGGCTGCAGGTGGCAGTGACACCTGGCACAGCAGGCTGTGCAGTGGGAGCTGTGAGGTTTTGGGAGGCCCTGCTAATGGTGCTCGTCCCCTCGGCAGGTCGGCGCTGCCATCTCCATGACCTACATCACGAGCAAGCCCATTGTTTTTGTTGGTACTGGACAAACCTACTGTGATCTGCGTAGCCTTAATGCCAAGGCTGTGGTCGCAGCGCTCATGAAGGCCTAAAACCAAGTATTGCACCAAATTGCTGTTTGCAGATGTCTCAGAAGAACATGCTTCACCCTGTGACTGATTAGTCTTTCCAGTGTAGTGCAAAACAGAATGAAGGGATGCAGGTGCAAGGGCTGTGCTCCCCCTGCCCATCTGAATGCTCACTGGTGTGCTCTTCTAGCACTGCATGAGTATAAAGCAGGAAGGAAGGTGTTACCCCATCACCTTGTGCTCATTCCAGTTAGGTCCGTGCTCTTCTGCTGTATTTATTGACTACAGTGTATTTGTAGATGAAAGCTCTCTTCTCTACTTGGAGCGTTCCTTCCCCATCAGCTGTGGGGCTTCACAGAGTACAGCCCTGCCCTGCATTCCTTCATTCTGTTCCAGTAACTCGGCCTTCCTCGTGCAGAGGCTGACGTTGAGCTTTGTATTGTTCATGCTATCTGAGTGGCAGTGTGAGGAGCTGCTGTGCTGTCACGGGCAGCAGCTGTGCACTGCTGGGCGGTGCTGCAGGTGGTGCTGAGCCCCAGGCTGCTCCCTGTGCTCCCGCAGCCCTGGCAGCAGGGACAGCTGCTGCTGGGTGACAGCCTCAGACCACCTGAGCGCTCCTGGCGCTGCTCACTTGGGCTGTAGCAGCTCACCAAAGTCGATAAACCAAAAATTGCTGGGCAAGCAGCAGCTCGTGGGGAGATGCTGGACTGCCTTATGGGGCCCGTTTCTGTTGGCATTGGGGTGCTGCTGCAGGGCACCCAGAGCTGCAGCAGCGTGCTCTGCTACTGCTGATGTTCCTGCAGCCCGGAGCACTGTGCCCTGGGGCTCTCCTTTGCGTTATCTGCTGCCTCAAACGTGGAAAAAAGAAAGGAATCCTGAAGACAGTGGTGGCTGCTTGCTGCTTCCCTGTGCCCGCCCTCCCCCCTTAGAGTGCCTCTTGATCCTGGTCTGAAGTGCTACATTGAATAATACAAAACTCTACGATGTCTTGTAGCTCCGTACTGCGATGTGCTCTAGTGCAATAAATTGAATGCCGTCTGCTAAGAGACATAATTTATATAAATAAAGATCCTAATTTGTTTTCTGTGTACAGCTAGCTTGCCTTCAGCCCAGGCCCCCTTCCCCCTGCAGGGGAAGCAGTCTGGGGCTGTGCCACAAACCAAACAGCAGCAGAAGGCGTAACAGAACCGAACGGACCTTTAATAGGAGCATCAGCATACAAAATGCTGTTCAGTACAAAGGAAGGGCTGTAAAACCGTAGAGCTTCAAGTAAAAAAACCACACTGCTCGAGATCCATTCTGAAGTGAAAGAACAGAATACAAAAGCGTTCAGTATGAAATCAGAGGACGCTGCAGCTGAGGTGGGGAGAGCCCACGGCCACAATGAAGGACGCGGATGTCTTCAGGCAGCAGTGTGAGGACGGCTCTGCCAAACCCACGTGGGCCCCACACTGCCCCTGCAGCCCGGGGAGGTGGGAGGGAAGGGACACAGCAGGTGGGGCCTCCACCCCAAGAGCTCTGAGCTGGGGCTGGCTCTGGAGTCACACTGTGCAGGACGAGGTGGCAATGGCCTCAGTGCTGCTGCCCCAGCTCTGCACTGCAGCAGCTCGCACTGCTGCACGAGGAAGCTCTCACTCTGTGCTCGGAGGACCTTTACCTGTTATCTCAGCGCGGGGCACAGCGGCGCCGTTCAGCTGTTGTCCCTCCTTGGGCAGCCCTAGAACAGAGCAGAGCAGCACTTCAGCACTCAGTTCCTCCAGGGATGGGACAGTGCCTCAGGAGTGATCAGCACCAGGAACATGGGGACAGCACAGGACGCCCTGCCTGGGTCTCACCCTCATGGCAGAGGCTCTGCCTGGCAAGCTTGCTTCTCTATCGTTTATTACTGTGACTTCTCATTTGTTAAAGCATCGGCTCTGAGCAGCGTGCAGGTCACTGAGACCAAGCACCGAGCCTGGGATGCACTTTGCTTTCATTTGAAAATGGCAGCTGCATGAGAAAAACAGGTGTGGGTGTGCCAGAAGCAGTACAGCTGTTACAACTACATGAACATGCAGTGGCTGTGAAAATAAGCCCCAAATCCAACTACAACTGCAGAAAATTGGGGGGGAAAGTACAGGACAGAGAGAAGGAGGCAGCAATGCTGTGCTGCACTCCAAAGAAGACAGTGGCAGTCAGCTGTGGCAGAAGGGGCAGCTGCAGCTGTACCTGCTCGGCCCCGCATGGCGATCTCGCTCGCCAGCCTGCCAAAGTACTCGGGCAGGTCTGTGTACTCATCTCCATAGGAAATCACTTTAATCCCTTTGTCCAGCATGTTCTCACGGAGCTTCTTGAACTCGTCCACGTCTCCTCTCCGCACGAGCATGAAGTGCTCCAGGTCTGACTTGTGCTTCTCAGCTTCCAGAAACAGGGCCTGGAACGTGGTGTCATCAACAGTCCAACCACAGCCCAGGAACAGGAACGACTTATTTTCATACAGCTTCTGAATCTCTCTCTGTAAGAGAAAAAAGGAAAGGTGTTCTCAGTAAGAGCAGAGTGTTATTTCAGAAGGTATTTTGCTTCTGCTTCGTGAGAGCCTTGAGCAGTGTCAGCACTCAGTGCTGAGGTGTGGTGCTCCTGCAGGATGGCTGCCTGGAGACAGCACCCGGACCCCTCTGCTCTCCTCAGCAACGTGCAGGACTGACAGCCTGCATCAAGTCCATCTAAGTTCACATTTTAAGCTCAGCTGAGTCTACACCCAACTCACACACAGTCCTACCAGAAATGGGATATTCACACACACAGAGGTTTCAAAATAGGCCACCTCAGGTCGGTGAACACGTGTTTTGAGGACCAAGCACCAGGCTCAGGTTTACAGCCTCACCATGACCTCGGTGTTGCGCAGCACGTTCTGGTAGCCAGCTGGGTGCAGCACGATGCCGCTCGGGTTGGTGTACACGCCGTGGATGTGCAGCACACTGAGCTTCCTCTTCCCCTGTGCCCACTCCAGCACCTGCCAAAAAAACAGTCCGTGAGTGCTTCCAGCCCAGCTCCCACTGAGGAAGCTCAGCAGCTGACCTTCGTGTCAGCAGTACACCTCCAGGCTCTGTTTACTCCTACAGACCACAGCTCATTTAAGCTGGCAATAATCAGAACGTTTATTTGGAGTGCTCTAAGTACCTCCAGCCACGGAGATTAAGAGGTCACACAGGAAATGCAAAGCTCAGAAACAAGTCAGAATGGAAAGAAACAAATCACAGCATCCACAGAGCAACACAGCTCTTTGCACGAGTGAAACCCACTGTGTAAAGGAGAGCAGGTGCTGCAGGGCACAGCCTGTGCTGTCTGCCACTCATCTTCTGCTCAGCTGAAGCCCTGGGGCAGGCAGGGAAGTGTCTGAGACCAGCAGCTACAAAGCAGCAGTGAGTCCAGCACAAAGCACTGCTCTGCACAGAGCTGCTCAGCCCTTCTGGAAGGAGGGTGGAGGCAGAAGGAAGGAGAGGAAGGCACCCAGCAGTCACAGCCTCACAGGCAGAGCCCTCACTGCACTGCACTGCACAGCACATTACAGCCAGGGCTGCCTTTTGCCCAGAGCTTCCTGTTTTGGTGAGAACTGTCCATCCCAGCCTGAGGCAGCAAGAACAGCACTTCAGACACCAGCCTGCACCTTCGTTCCTCCGCTCACTGCCCCACGTTGTCAGAGCCTGTCTGGCATTCATCTAACACGGTGTAAATGTCTGTCAGCAGCACAACCCCCTGACATGGGCACAACAGCACATCCTGCAGCTCAGCCCTGACATTAAGAATCACCACATCCTTTACCTTCTTTTCATCTGTCAGGTCAAGAGACTCCAGGTGCTTCCCCTGGTGCGCTGCATACAGTTCCAGCAGGTTGTCAAAGTTAGTGGTCAACACGAGTGCCCCGTTCTCCATTAGGTGAAGCACGGACTGAAGCAGCTGTTTCCCAGAATCCTCCATTTTTGATTCCAGGCCATCAAACACCTCATACAAACAGTCTTTGAAAAATGTTGAGCGGACATTGCTCGTGCGCTGAGAAGCAGAGAGATGGAGATCAGAGCCTGGTTTCTTTCTGTACTTCATGCCACCTGAACACACAAGAACTACCCACACATTTCTTGGAGAGCTCTGCAAAGCTACAGGTCCTTGCAAGGCAAACACAGCACACTTTTATCAGGTTTACTTTCAAGTCAAAGAGCAAGAACAAGAGAATATCTGAAAAGAGACGTTCATCAGGCATTGCTCCATCCAGACTTACTGACTCAGCTCAGCTCTGGAGCTCAGAGGTAAAGGAGTGTCACTCTCCACAACTGGACAGTGGGATTTCCTCCTGCCCTCCATATGCTCCGAGGTGGGAACGCTCCCTGGGACGCTCAGCATGGAGTGGCAGCCGCTGGAGTTCAGAGCCTGAGAGCAGGAGCCACACGGCTGCTCCTGACACACACCCACCTCCAGATGTGTCCCAGAACAATCACACCCAAATCACAAGCTCAGGAACCCAGCACAGTGACTGCACGAGCTGGATCCCTGTAAATGCAGGACCTGCTGCTCCCCTCGGGTGGATATCAGGATGCTGACCCACCCTGCTGAGAGCACTCACCGGAGAGAGCTTCTGGATAAGGTCATGGGCAACGTGAACCAAGTTCTTGTACTCATGGAGGCACTTCTGAAACCTTTTGCTTTCTTCATCCTCCAGAAGATCGAAGTCGATAGCGGCATCCAGGAGGGCTTGGATCAAACCCTTCCACGACTTCAGTGCAGGGACCTGGGGAGCAACTGCAGCACTGATCCCTGTTCCAATCACCAGAACAAGTTCCCGAGGCTTCTTGGTTTTCAGGCTTGGCAACAGCTTCCTGCAAGAGGAGAAAGCAGCACAGCTGGAGCATAGCTACCAGGGCAGCACCTGAGCGAGAGCCAACTCCAAAGCAGGGAGACACAGCAGCAAAACAAAGCTTTCTGTGCAAGATGCACCCTGGCTTTGGGGTTAAAGAAACAGGAGCAAAGCAATCCTTCAGCACATGCTCAGCATTAAGGCTTTCATGCATCACAGGAGAACACTACTCAGAGCACAGCTAGAGACAGAACGCCTTTCTTGGATCAGCAACAGGAAGGACTGCTAAGGCTTTGTGCCAGACATCAATCTGAGGAAAGAACAGTGGGAAAGGCACTTACTGGAAGAAGTGCATTGGAGTATAATTAAAAGTTACCTGGGCTTTTTGGCAGGTGGCTTTCCATCTTCCAGTAATGTTTCCTTGCTCAGGCTCACCGTAGAAGCCATCCAGTTTCTACAGACAAATCAACACAAGCAGAGTCAGCACACGCATACGACAAATGTGGAGCAGACCTCAGGGTTTTGTTCAGCCAGCTTTTCACGGGCAGATAATGCTCAGTTTCGTTATCTTTATGACATCACCTCTGAGCCAAGAACCACGCTTCCTTGTTTTTGCACTTTGTACCTTGGCTCTCATCCACATCCTTAACTTCTTCTAACAACAGAGTGTGATAAGATTGGCTGCTTTGCACCGCTGTGGCTCTCTGGCCACAAGCCACCAAGGAGCCTGAGGATGAGGCACCTCAGTGAAATCACAGTTTGGGTTGGAAGGAACCTCAGAGTCCATGCAGTTCCACTCCCCAGCTGGGTGCTGGCTGCCCCCCAGCCCAGGGCCCACCCCCCGGCCTTGGGCACCTCCAGGGATGGGGCACCACAGCACCCCACTGCCTGCACATCCGACCTAAATCTCTCCTCTCAGTTTAAAGCCATTCCCCCTGTCCTATCACTTATCTGCCTGTGTAAAAAGTTGGCCTCTGAAAGAGAACAAATGAGCGTGTGTTCTATAAATGATATCCTGCAGATGCTTCACCAGCTCCAGGAGCAACACTGCAGCACTGCAGTGTAATGCACATGAAAGCTCTACAGGAAGAAAACCCCATTTGTGCTCTAAGTGTTAGCAGGAATAATTTAAGAGGTTGTCCCAATAATCTAGATAACCTTCTCATGTTGGATAATGAGATCAGGACACTGACTCTCCCAAGAGCAGTGCTATGGCACAGTGTGCCTGCCAGGCTTCATTTCTTTCCCTGAAAGCCTGCAGTGCAATGAAACACATGGAGATGTGTGCAGGAACCCCACTTGTCACCTTCCAGCACAGCCCTTGGCACATGCTGCCCACCACCTCCCACCAAGACAGTTTTCTAACATTATGAACTTCAGTCTTCATCTCTACTTAATGCAGACAACCAAAAAGAAACAAACCACAAATAATGTCTATTTCTCTCCTTTTTGTTCTGAGCTCTAACAGCCAAGCTCCTTACAGGTTACTTCTCTGCAGAGCAAGACTTGGAAGCCCCCAGGTCATTCTGGACGGGTAACTGAAGTTAAACAGTGTTATCTCTGAGTGTGACACCACTGCTGTGTGGAAAATCCCGCACAGGGGACTCGGCAGGACTGACCCTGCTGCCAGCATTCCACGGAGGAATAAACAAAGCACGCACTCACCAGATAAGAAGCAGCTCTCCAGTCCTCCTCCCCCAGCGTCCTGATCTTCCCAGGTATTCAGACTACATCGAGTTGGAGACAGCATTAACATCACCCGCAGCTTCTTGGCTCATCCGTCCTCCTGCCACAACCTCGTTTTGCAGCCGTGGCACTACAGAACGACTTCTCTCGCGTCCCAGGACAGGTCTGCGGGGTCCCTCCCTCCACCCTCAGGAGCAGCGTTAATTTCTCTCACAGCCCCCGGGGTACAGCAGCTGCTGCTGACTGAAGGAGCGGCTCTGCTGATTCATCTCTTGCTAAAGGGGGAACGGGAGAGCAGAAGGCGAGAAGAGACGGCTGAGGGGCAGCAGAACGCCGCGTGCCTCGGCTGAGGGGCACGGGGAGGGACGGTTTAAGGCGTAAGGCGCAGCGCGTCGCTCCACATCAGCGCTGCGTCCCGCAGTGCCCCCTGCCCGCCTCCAGCTCCGCTCCGCCTGCGGGAAAGCAGAGGGCGCTCAGCAGAGGCCCAGAGGAAAACACCGGAACGTCGCCCTGAGGGCTCGCGGCGCTGCGGCCGACACAGACCCACCCGGGGAGGACGGGGCCGCGCTCGCGTCCCCCTCAGACCCCCCACGCCCCTCCCCCGCCGCGCGACCCCGGCCCGCCGTCGCCATGGCGA
>VXAB01003398.1:2476-49682 GCA_013399175.1 Odontophorus gujanensis | reverse complement strand
CGCAGGACGCGGCGGGCGCCGGGGCTGGGGCTGCCCTACTTGGGGCTGCCCTGGTTGGGGCTCGCTTTGCTGCCCTGGGCCGTGCCCCCCGCCGCCGCCCCCCCCGGGGGCTGCCCGTCCGCCTGCTACTGCGTGGCCACCCCGGAATTGGTGCAGTGCCGCTACGAGCGCTTGGACGAACCCCCCCGGGACCTTCCCACCTCGGTGCACAACCTGAGCATCTCCGGCAGCAACCTGAGCGTGCTGCACCGCGCCGCCTTCGCCCCTCTCCCGCTGCCCGACCTCCGCCTGCTCCGCTTGCGCCACGACAACATCCAAACCATCGAGGACATGGCCCTGCAGGGGCTGCCGGCCCTGCGGACCCTCGACCTCAGCCACAACCCCTTGCACTCGGTGGCGGCCGGCGCCTTCGCCGGCGTCCCGCTGCTGCGCACGCTGCAGCTGAACCAGGCGCTGCTGGCCGCCCCGCTGGAGGAGCAGCTCGCCCTCGCCCTGCACAACCTCAGCCTGCACCGCCTGGAGTTGGCGGGCAACGGGCTGCGGGCGCTGCCCTCCTCCCTTCTACCCGCCGGCCTGGAGGAGCTGGATCTCCGCAACAACTCTCTGCAGCGCTTGGCATCCTCCGAGCTGCTCATCCTGGAGGCTCCGGGGCTTCGGGGGCTGCGGGTGTCCCTCGGGGCCAACCCTCTGCAATGCGACTGCGCCCTGCGCCCTCTGCTCGCGTGGTTGCGCTCGTCCGCCGCCCGCGTGCCCGATGCGCGGAGCCTGCGGTGCGCCGGGCCCCCGGCGTTGCGCGGGGCTGCGCTGCTGAGGCTGCGGCCCGAAGGGTTGGGCTGCACTGCCGACGAAGGCGGCGAGGCCGGACAGCTGGAGACGGCGTCTTACGTCTTCTTCGGCATCGTGCTGGCCCTCATCGGCGTCGTCTTCCTCATGGTGCTCTACCTGAACCGTCGCGGCATCAAGCGCTGGTTGCACAACCTGCGGGAAGCTTGCCGCGATCAGATGGAGGGTTACCACTACCGCTACGAGCAGGACGCCGACCCGCGCCGCGCCAGCACCGTCGGGACCCCCGGGCTCTGACATCACCGGGCTCTGGCAGCACCCCGGGGTGCTCCTTCCAGCTGCCCCCGTCCCCAGCATCCTCCTGGTCCCCATCCCGTTGCCGCGGTGCTGCTCCAGAGGTCCGAGGCGCGTTGGGATGCATCTGAGCGGGCAGCATCGTCTCCTTTGGAGCTCCAGACCGGCTCAGCCTGGGCTCTGATGGCACTGCAGTGTCCTCCCTCCAGCTGCCTCCATCCCCAGTGTGTTCCTGGTTGCCACGGCGTGGCTCTGGAGGAAGAACTGGTCCTAGAGATGCTGTGAGTGCTCCTGTTGGGCTGCGTCCGAGTGGGCAGCATCATCCCTTGGGGTTCTGGACTGGTTCAGCCCTGCTCCATCCCATCGCTGGACCCATTCCCTTGTCCCCATGTGAGTGCTGGGATCAGGGGTGACCATGGGGACGCTGTGGGGATGAGTTGGTTGCTACACATCCCAGCTCCCTCGCACTGCAGACATGAGCCTGAGCTGAGCACATCCCAGGGAGCAGCAGCCATACCCGAACCCATCCTGGACACTCCTGGAGCCCGGACTCGACTTTGACCATGTACAGCTCTTTCCTATTAGATTTCTATTTGACTAACGCAAGAACTTCGCTCGATTTCTCTTTTTTTTTTTCCTTTTCCTTTCTTGCTCTGCTCTCCCTACGAACTTCCCGAGCTCTCCCAGCCCCGACTTCCTCCCATTGGACCACATTCCCATCTCTACCCCGGCACGGACGGACGCAGCCGTGCAGGGATCACCCTGCAGGTGCCTGCATGTCCCCAGGGCACCGGGGCATCTCCTTTGGCCTAAAACCCCTCTCCCAGCCCAGGCTGCCTCAGCCCTTCATCGTAAGGAGCAACCCCAAAGCTCCGGTTCTCGTGCACCTGCCCGTGTTTGCTTCGCACCGTGCCTGTTACTATATCCTAGAGCAAATATACCAAAAGCCACATCCCATGTAGCGTCTGCTTTTGTTTCTGAACACCATCCGGCTCAGGCGGTGCCATTGTTGTCAGATTTCCAACTGCTCCCAGAGGTGCAGAGTTTTGCCAGGCTCGGAAACGTCTTCTGCTGGGGGGCAGCGGGGAGGCAGAGCGGCTCTGTGGGACTCGAGCACAGAGCTCGGCCCTGATCCCTCCCTGGGGATCGGTCGTTCATCCCAATTGAGGGTTTCCAAAGCAATTCGGGGCTCTCAAGCATTTCTGTTCCGTAACTCATGAGATGCCCGTGCCTGCAGAGCTGCGGGGCCACCACTCGTGGCACCAAATGAATGTGAGATGTGGCACAGCGCTGGACTTTGGTGCAGGGATGAGTTGGCTGCTTTTCAATCCTTGGGGGTCCTTCTTTCCACGTGCACAGCTGGGGAGGGCTGAGGATGGGGCTGCACCCACAAAGCTTGGGTTTGGGATGCTCTGAAGTGCCTGAGTTTGGGATGCTCAGAAATGCCTGGGATTGGGATGATCATAAGTGACCGGGTTTGGGATGCAAGGAGGTTCCCAGGTTTGGGATGTTCAGAAGTGTCTGGGTTTGGGATGCTTGGAAATGCCTGGGATTGGGATGCAAGGAGCTGCCCGGGTTTGGGATGCTCAGAAGTGCCTGGGTTTGGGATGCAAGGAGGTGTCCGGGTCGGGGATGCTCAGATGTGCCTGGGTTTGGGACGCTTGGAAATGTCTGGGTTTGGGATGCTCAGAGCCCTGGTGAGGTTTGGCAGGGAGCAGTGTCAGGCTTGTAAATGAGGAAGGAAGCAGCTGTGATGGGGTTTTTTGTTCCCCTTTGTGTGTACACAGCTCCTGCACCGGGCAGATGATTCTGCAGAGCTCTGCCAGGGGTTAGAGCAATTATTCCCATCCCGTGCATCCCATTAACTTTGCATTTTTTCTCTTTGTATTTGCCCTCTGATAGGGGCAGTGGAGCTGGTGCAGAGGGGTAGGGCTGCACTTGGCTGTAATCAAGCAGGAAAATGTGAGTCCAAGTGAGTGTCCCGGGTTCTCCAGCAGAAATTTGCTGTTTCACAGGAATCTTTCTCTTCAGGGCTTTCCTTCTGCCCCAGGAACTTTAGGGCAAATTGGGAGCATTAAAGTCTCAGTGTGGGGGTGCAGGAGAAGATGCAGGAATGGGAGGAAGGAGGGGATGCAGGAGAGGGAGGCAAGAGAGGGATACAGGAGAAGGATGCAGGAGGGGATGCAGGAGGGGATGCAGGAGAGGGATGCAGGAAGCATGATTTTTGCCCAGGCTCAGAATGACCTTTCTGGTTTCACGAACTCAGACGTGTGCTGAGAGAACTTTGAGACTCACCACAGTTTCCCAGATTCGAATCTTCTCCCTTTCTTTTTTCTTCCACCTGTCCCTGTGTGCTTTCAGTGCTCAGGGCTGCGTGGGGTGGCCACATCTGTGTGGTGAGATGTTTGATTTGCAGGAAACACCAGGGCAGCATCTGCAATGTCACACAGCAGGGGCAAGAAATGGGGCAAAAAAACCCCTGCTTTTGGTGCTCGGGGCTGTGCAGGGAAGGATGCTCATTGAAATCTTCAAAGGGAGAAAAAAAACCTCAGTTTTTGGACTTCTTCCTCCAGGAATAGCAAATAGGAGCTGCTGCCTTATTGCAGTGGGGAAACTGAGGCACAGACAATGTTGCTGAGAGCAGAAAAAGGACAGAAACCCAACAGCTCATCTGATGGCACTGCATGGTTTGTGCTTTGCTTTTTCCCTCCTGCAGCTGACAGGACACAGCCCCTGCTCCGGGGAAACCGAGTGGATCCCAAAGAAATGGGGATGACATCAGATCCCATATGTGTATTTGTGAGTACAGAGTGAGGCCGTGCTGCTGTCGGGGTCAGCTCAGGAAGGGAAAACGGGAACGGTGATAAATGGGACAAAAAGGGCTGTGGGTTTTTGTACTCCTATGTTGCTGCCTCACAAAGAGTCGTTAGCAGCCACATTCCCAGGACCCAGCCCTTCTAATCAATGGGGCTGGGATAAAGCTGGGGATGGGAGGTGCCACCTCCAGTGTTGCTCAGAGCAGTGGTGATTTGTGCCTTTGGTACACAGAGCTGAGGGGTCTGAACCCTGGGGGCTCCCCCTGCACCCCAGGGCAGCCCCAGCCCCACGTCCTCGTGCCCCAGCACAGTCCCCTCATCCCTCAGGGGCCTGAGCCCATGGGGACCTCAGACAGCAGTGCCATGGGTGGAAATCCCTCTGTTTCACCCATAAGGGGCATAAAAGCACCAAAAATACATGTGCCAAAATAAAAGCAAGCTGGCTGGGGAACCAGGGCTCTGCTTGCTGTGTCTGGAGTGGGTTCCTCAGAGTTCTCGTACCTCCCCGGTGCTCTCCTCCAGCATGGCTCTGGGCAGATGGATCTTCCATAACCTGCCTCCCTCTGGATGATCTTCCAAAATAACCTATTTTCCAGGCTGTTTCAAGCACATTTTTGGCACACTGGGGACAGGTAGGATCTCTCAGGGATGTTTCCTTGTCCTTCATGAAGAAGAACCAAAATCATTTCGGTAAGGTGCAAGTGAAGAACCTGCAACTTAAACCCCTGCAGATGCTGCTCTGCGAGGGCAGGATGGATCCCTGAGCCCCAAACCCCACCAGATGCTGCTCTGAATGGGCAGGACCAGACTGTTCCATCCTCACAGGACAGGTTTCTGGAACAGAAGGGTGGACTTTTGGCTTGGGATGGCCCAAAGGCCATCTCGGGTGGGTTTCCATATGCTTCGTGCAACCACCTCCCACTCAACCATTGCAATCCCTCAGTGAGGAGATGGGGACACCCCACGAGCTCTGTTCCTTGCAGGACAAAGACCCAAGGACGGGAATTTTGGGGCCCTTTGCAAACAGATCCATGCAGCAGCAAAGCAGATTACCCTCTGCTTGAGGATTGTTTCATTGGTTACATCAAGGTTCTCCTTGCCCTGGACCACGGGGATACGTGGACCCTGGCCCCAGCAGCACCTGTGTCCCCTTCCACGGTGACAGGGGCACAGAACCACAAAAATTGGGCTTGGGGAGATGGGTGTGAGCCCACGGAGAGCTGAGCCCAAGGGACAGCCATGTGGGCTGCCAGGCTCATCATTAATTAGGCTCTCCAATTAATTAGCACACTGCCAAGGTGTGAAATGGAATCCAGGCACTGCTGGGACTCACCAGCCTCAGTGTGTCCCCACATGATGCTCAGATCCCCACCCCCAAACCCCACACGTGCACCCGGATGTGGGACTGGGACTTGGGGATGGTGCTGCTCCTGGAGGGGACGGGGGTCCTGGAGATGAGAATGATGGAGAAGAACGATTGAGAGGCTGTAAGAGCATCAGAGCCGGTCCCCAGGGCCCTGCCCTCTCCGCACCCCAAATCCGGGGTGCCCAGCCAGCCCTGCTGTCCCCGCACCCCGAGGACCTGGCCACGGGCAGGTGGGGACACCCAGCGCCCGCTTGTGCCATTGCAAGTAGCTGGGGATGGACTCGGCTCCCTCCTGCTGTCCCTATTCTGCTGCCCCCTTCGCCCCCTGCCCATGCAGAACCCCATCTCTGCACCCCACGGTGCTTTTCCCGGTTAATAGCCACGCAGATTGCTGTAGGGGATGCTGGAATCTGTCGGTGCAAAGCAATCACTGCACTGTCAGAGTGGCACGGGGCATAATGCAGAGAGAACGTGGGGGAGCTGGGAGGATGACGGAGCAGACAGAGGAGAACAAAAACAGGGACTGGTGTACATCTCCTGGGGATGAAGTGTGTGCAGCCCTCCCCGGAGGATGCAGGAACACTCGTGGACGTGCTGCTGGGTGGGCCCCTATTTTAGATCCACCTTCATGTTTTAAGCCTTGCTATACCAAAGCCAGGCTGTGGTACAATCAACTCTTACCTCAGAATTAAACAGCAACCACAAGGACCCCATGAAACTCTTCCCCCCCAACCAACACCATATTGCACCGATGCAAGGAAGTGCTCTGCTCTGGGGGCAACAAAGACTGAAAAATACCAAGGCAATGCAACGGGTTGCGACTACGAAGAGAATAGTTTATTATCCATAACACTTCATCCAGCTAAATCCACATAGCAATACACACAGAAATAGTTCAGAAAAGTGCAAACTCTCCACTCGGTCGCATACCCTAATTGTACACAACAGACACTGGGTAATGAGAGTACAGAGCCACAGCTCTATGGGGCTCCAGATAGGAGTGGTGCAGCTCGGGATGCTTCCCTCCCCACGTACAAAGCCACTCTGAGCAGGCAAAGGTGGGCAAGGAGCGAGCCTGCCATCGAGACAGGCTTTAATCCACAGCTCACCACGCAGACAGCCCCTTCCCTAAACCAAACTGAAACCCTCAGGAGTCAAAGAGGGGCACGAGGTGCCACCCAAGCACTGCTGGAGCAGGGAGCATCAATTCTGGCACGCTTACCGAGTGCTGCACGTCACCTCGGGGTCTGCAACTGAAAAATACTGCATTTTAATTCTTTCATTCCTGTTTGAATGATGCAAGCATTGCCCTCTTGAGGCACTGAGGGCATTTGGGAGACCTATGCAGATGAGACCGCAGCTCCTGCACCGCTCTGTGCTGCTGGGGTCCACGCTGCAGGGAGGGCAGGGGAAGCAGACAGGCCCACGAACTCAGCAGGGCTGTGCAGCTTCACAGAGAGCTGCACTAGGCCTTCCAGCCCAACTGCACCGTGTCAGACACGCTCCTTCCTTTGCTTCACTCACAGCATCCTCTAGAGTCGCAGGGAGACACGAACACCACCTGAAACTGTGTAAATCACGGACACTGCATCACGACTAGAATAAAACAGCTGGCTACAAGCTCTATCACACAGGCTCCTATCTCTGCCTGGCAATCCTCCTGTTCTTACACAGATCCCCTCTGAAGGCCTGGACAGTTCTGCCACGTCTTCGAGCGAGGCAGAGATTGAGCCCGTCACAGCAAAAAGACAAAAATAAGCCCTCCTAAATGCTATGAACACAAAGCACATGCAGCTGGATCGCAGCTCAAGCCGATGGCTGCAGCTTTACAGAAGGTGCACTGGAACTGGGAGCCTCGTAAACAATAATCAGAATGCATTTGTTCGATCAGCGCTTCCTGCTCGAGTCTGGAAAGCCTTTGCTCTTGCCTGGAAGGGAGCAAAGAACAGCCAGTAGCTGAAAGGAGATGGTGCACGAGTCCAACAAACTCTGACACAGCCACGGGGCAACGCAACAGGAGTTACAGTCCTTCACAGTCGGAGCAGTGAGGGGACAGGGAGGAGAGGAAGAGTTCCTTGATATAAATACATCCAACAGTTCAACACGGTACAGGAAAACAATGGTAGCAGCAGTTTACAAACAGCAAAAGTAACGACGCCCTTCAAATACATTCAGTGTGCTGTGCCTGTTGCTGTCATTCCAGAAGCACTTCCACATCTCTAGCTCACCGAAGGGCGAGGAGAATCCCACCAGGCACCTCGCTCCTGGTGCTGGATGCTCACTACAGATATCCACACCGCGAGCAGGATCTAAAGACACCAACGGAAGAAACAGCCACGGGTGAGCTGCTCTCACCTCGACTACCAGGAGGTGCTCAAATCAAAACCAGAGCTCCTCCGGGACGGGGCAGGACCCAGAGCTGAGCCCTGATGGTGCCCCCACACTGCTGGTACCTCCCCAGGGCTGCACACAGCAGAGGGGAAATGTCTCCCCCGTCCTCATCGCATCAGTCACGCGTACAATCAAGAAGGGGGGGGAGGGGGGGAAAATGACCAAACAAAGAGCTTTTTGGCATCAGATACACTTCACTCGGATGCGGAACCATTTGGAAACGCTTTCCCTTAAAGTAACAAATAAATAAATACGGGTGGTTACCACGAATTTGTGCGACGTAGAGCTTCTGCCACACGTGTACATTCACAGCCTCACCCACGGTTATAGTGCAAAGCTGCTGTCAGCACCAGCACCCCACTCTGCACAGACACAGACCCCGGGTGCTCCTCAGAGCCACTGGGATGTGAAGCGATGGAAAGGGCACAAATGGGGTGGAGGGCAAACGGGGTGTGCAACAACAGTGGCAAAACAACGCCTTTAACCTCAGTGCCTCTTGGGTTCCTCTCACATAACCCCCAAAGAAGAACCTGTGTGCTTGGGTTGATCTGCTTCTCTTGTTTGGTTGCTGCAAAGTGAGTGGACAGGCGTCCAGAAGATGGTTGACTTTGTTTTGAAGGCTTACACTGATAAATATTATCCTCAGTCATCAGCAGCCAATTCCTCCTGAACGTGGTGTGGTACTTCAGAACTGGGGGAAACCCACACATTCCTGGATCAGCATCTGTCAGAAAAGAAGTTATGAGCAGGATTGCTTCCTGCTCGAGCAGAGATAGGAAAGTGACAATGAGAAGCTGTTAAAAATCTGCCTTGAAGGAGCAACAGCATTGGCAAAGCACTGTTCTAACAGAAGTGAGTCTACCAGATGTGACCAAACATATGATTTGGTACAACATAATAACAATTGAGAGCATCTGCATCTCCCCTCCCCTTTCTTTCCCCCTGTTTCTTTTTGTTTCCGTCACTGGACAGCGTAACTTCAAGCCATCAAAACCAAACAAGTCCCCAGTTGGTGTTTTCATACGAAGATATCACATTTCTGAAACCTTTAGTAAAAAAAATAACTTGGTTCCTTCAGAGGTGTGGGACAAGAAGCAGTTATGAGGCCCACAGCAGCCAGAACAGGCAATGTAACCAGAGGTGAATGGGTCTCTGACCTTTTGGGACCCCCAGGAAGGCACTGTGTGACCCAAAAAAAACAGCCTGCCCACGGATCTGTGTGTGTTGCCACTATTGTTTCACTCCCCAGCAAATATTTGGAGATACACACAGGAAAGAAACAACGAACGGAGAGCACCTCCAACAACAGAAGGATACCAAATAACTGGAAAACATCCCATGGGAGCAACTTGCCTCAACCAGGTACACAAAGCACTGAACTCTGCTTCAATGGGTCTGGAAAGAGCTGGAACACCATCGCTCACACGCAGCAGCTACGAAGAAGCAGAGCTTTCCATCAGCTCGGGGTGCTCACATCCTACAAAGCAGTTGAAGACAAGAGCCAGCAGCTGCAGCCCAACTGTTCCAACCCTGCTGCAGCAGCCTGTGGTCAAAAGGAGGAGAAATTCTAGGCAGCCCATTCCACCCTTCCCTGCTCAACTCAACGAGCCCGGGCTTCTGACGAAAGAACGCTGCTTCTTTACAGAATAAAAACGTAGCTGCTTGTTGAAACACACACACACACACAGAGGCACACAGAGTTCTGTCCTTGGTTCCTTGGTTGGACGCAGTGCAGTGCTCCCTCCAACATCAGCTGCAGGAGAGCTAAGCAGAGCGCCAGATGAGTCCGTTCTTATCAGGCTCCAGAAAATTCTCAATCAGAGCTTCCACGAGCTTCTGACGTTCTTCTTCCAGCACGGCTCTGTCACTGGAGGAGAACAGAGGTCTGATGAACACCAGCACTCGACTTCGAAAATAACCACATGAAAAGCAAGAGCTGATGGATTTGCTTTCCTGTATTTCCTACTCACATCATCATGCGAAGACTCTGATGTGCTGGCTTTAACAAGCTGCCTCCTGGTGAGGACTATTGCAAAATGGACTTAAAAAATGGCCACGGGAGGTCAGCTATGGTTCTAGAACAAATGGCTGCAAAAGCGATGCCAGGCTGGTAAAACACAGCTTACACACCAATGAAAAAGTCAAATGAGCTCCTAATAGAAGAGGCAGACACCCTGTGTTCTTCTCTATGCAGAGTCCAGGTGTCCTTCAAGGGTATTTTAAGTGCAGTTTAGGAGGGCTCAGTGACCAGGAGAAGTGGTAGTGACCATAAGAGGACATCATGGCACACTGATCCTCTCCCCAATTAAGCACCTGATTACTACAAAGATGAAACCCTCATGCATTGCACTGCTGCACTGCCACACTCCTTTGAAGATGCACTCCCTCTTTCCTACCCTGATGTCTCACTGGAGGAAGAGGAACTCAGCCTTCAAAGAGGCAAAGCAGGCTTGTTATTTCCATCCACTCTGTTCACATACAGTGCCATAGAGCACCGCCCTTCAGGTCACTCTTCCCTTTAAAAAACACACCCCAAACTGCTGTAACAGAGCCAGCTTTCCTGATGCTCAGCCTTTAAGAATTATCAGTAAACTGAAACTCAGAGAAATATTTGCAAAGCTATCACAGAAAGGAGCACGTTTCGAAGCAGCTAAAGAGCATTTTGTGCTTTGAACCAGGGAAGCTTGAAAGCTTTTCAGTTTTGTGTTCCAGATCATAATTGCCATTAACCAGTGGTATGATTGCAATTAAAAAGTCACTCTCTTTTTTTGACTTAACAGAATGAACAGCACAAGCCCAAACGAAGCATCAAAGCATCTCAAGTGCTTCTCTCTCAACTACTTGGCCCTCACTTGTGTTAAGCTTAAGTTAGGGGCAATATTTCCTTCTTGCTTGCTTGCTGGTGCAGCTGACTGCCTCAACCAGATCCCACTTCTCATCAGATGGTACCTTGCCTACTTTCAGGTTCATGGAAGCTGAATGGAGAATTTCCATGCCCACGTAAGCAGAGCACACTCATAGAGCAGAGAACCAGCAAGCTCTTACCCAATAAATACGAGCTTCTGATAACTGCTGCCATTCAGAAAATTGGTGTGGAGAACTCCAGCCCCTCTCTGACCTGCTGTAGTTCCCCACTCAATTCGGGACAAATTAAAAAGAGATGGGCTGTGCCTGTGTGAGACACTCACGTGGCAATAATCAGTGTTTGAAAGAACAATTCAGCACCCTGTGGAAAGCTGTGTAGGTGTGGACCTGTTTCTCCACTCACACGCTCATTTTAACAGAGTCAAGTCTGCCTACATCTGACCAAAACACACAGTGAGAAATAAATCTATCCTCAATTCCTGCCAGTACTGACTCAGAGGTCCCTTTTGTGCTATTTCCAGTTCTATGCTCCACCTCAGACTGAGAACTTAAGGATCCTCATCTGCACTTCTGACTTCAACCCTCTGAACATACCCCTGGTTTTTTTTTTTACATATATAGATATATTTAACTTTTCTTAACTGGAAGAAGCTGATCCCAGGTGGCTATCAAAAGGAGGCAGACATCTAATTACCACCAAGTGCCTCGCAGCAACACTGCAGATTCCTAAATACAGCAGGAATCCACCCGGATTTAAGTACACTTGCCAGCAGCAGCATAAACTCATTACATTTTAATGCACAAAAAATGAGCAATTGGGTTAATAAAAGAACCCTCCTAGAGCAGCAGATGCTTAAAATTCTTTTTTTTTTTTGCCTAATCCACTGCAGAGGGGATCTCATGTGAGCATCACTCCAGTCAGTTTAGCAGGCTGGAGCAGTCAGGGGCTCCAAGGAGGCAGCAAAGGAAAGCATTTCCACGAAGGAATGATGCCTCAGCACTGCCCTTCCAGCCCAAGGCACACTGCAGTGAGTGTATGCAGAGCTGCCACTCACCTCTGCTCAGGCAGTGCACACATCTCTGCGTAGTACTTGATCTTTGGCTCTGTCCCACTCGTCCGAAGGGTGGCAACACAACCATTTTGAAACGTAAAAGTGATCATCTGACTGCTTTTACTCACAGGCAGCACCTATGTAAACAAGAAGAGATGATTACGGGACGCCCCAGCTAACACAAACCTGTTGCTTTGGTTTGTTTTTAGGTAGAACACCCAATATATACAGAGCTAAGTAAGTGTGACCTGATGTAGACCAGCTGGGGTAATAAGCTAGACAAGTCATTGCAGCCTAACAGACAGAACTACCCTCTGGATCAGTGTTTTAGGAGAACTGGACTGTTTCTTACTCCCATGGAAATTCCAGTATCTGGAAACCAGCTAGATGGCACAAGAGTTGCAGGAGCACCAAACACACCCCAACTAATAAAGTTCACCATAGGAAAAAGAAAAGTCATTTCATACTGAAGTAGTTTTCCTCCCCACAAACATTGCTAAGCCATCTTAACAGACTGCATTAATTACACTGTCATCTAAGAGGCCATAGCAAATAACTGTGTGAGTTTTAGTAGGACCAAGTGTGGGGTCCTGCGTTTTGGTCACAACATCCCCAGGCAGCCCTACAGGCGTGGGGAGGAGTGGCTGGAAAGCTGCCTGATGGAAAGGGAGCTCGGTGTGCTGATGGACAGTGGGCTGAATATGAGCCAGCAGTGTGCCCAGGTGGCCAAGAAGGCCGATGGCATCCTGGCCTGGATCAGGAATGGGGTGGTGAGCAGCACTGGGAAGTCATCCTGCCCCTGTGCTCAGCACTGGTGAGGCCTCACCTCGAGTGCTGTGCTCAGTGTTGGGCACCTCAGTACAGAAAGGACATGGAGGGGCTGGAGCAGCTCCAAAGAAGGACAACGAGGATGTGAAGGGATTGGAGAGTGTGCCCTACGAGGAGAGACTGAAGGAACTGGGGCTGTTTGGTGTGGGGAAGAGGAGGCTGAGGGGAGACCTCATTGCTCTCTTCCAATATCTGAAAGGTGCTCACAGTGAGAGCGGGGTTGGGCTCTGCTCACTGGTGACAGTGACAGGACGAGGGGAAATGGCCTCAAGTTGCACCAGGGTAAGTTTAGGTTGGATATCAGGAACCACTTCTGTACAGAAAGGGTCGTTAAGCACTGGGATGGGCTCCGCAGGGAGGTGGTGCAGTCACCATCCCTGGATGTGTTTAAATCCATTTGGATGTGGTGCTCAGGGCCATGGTTTAGCAGAGGGCTGTTAGAGTGAGGGCAGTATGGTTGGGTCGTGGTTGGACTCGATGATCTTTGAGGTCTTTTCCAACCTGAGTGATTCTATGATTCTATATCTTCCTGCATAGCTGTTGGCATATTTAACTTTCCATCTCTTCAAAAAGAGAAGCCCTCCTGCAGAATGCTTCGTAACTCACCGACTTCTTATTTGGCTGGCTGCTGTCATAGCCAGTGGTAACATCTCGTACGTGCAATATGTTGTAAACACCACAGGACTTGGGATAAGACTGAGGACCATCAAAGTTCCGAAGCCTCTCAAATATCCTCTTGATGGTTGGAGGATCATAGCACAAGAAATAGGAAGTTTTTGATATGTGATATCCATACCTACAAGGAGATGAGGGTTTTTTTTTCAGTTAAAAGGTTCAGAAGTTTTCTGCACATTCGGTATCTTCCTGTCTGACCTAACCTAGGTGCTCCTGCTCTGGCAGGGGGATTGGAACAGATGAGGTCCCTTCCAATTCCTGACATTCTGTGATTCTGTGATCTAAAGGAAGTCTGTTTGGAGCAAAGAACAACGGGAAAATCATAAAATAATACAGTTCTCACAGCTGTGGAACACATATTTATAAGCAAATCTTTGGAGTCTGAAGCAGATTTCATTGCATTCCTCAAAACACCTCTCAGTTATTTTTGAATTCGAGGAAAGGTCTCAGTTCCAAAGAAATAAAAGCCAGTGGTTTAGAGCAGGACAGAACAGTTCAGATGGAAGGGACCTGCAGTGATCATCAGCCACCTGACCCCTTTAGGGGTAGGCAGATAACTTTTAGAGCATATTGGTAAATGTACTGACCAAATGCCTCCTGCACACTGACAGACACAGGGCATCAACCACCCCTCTAGGAAGGCTGTTCCAGTGTTCAGCCACCCTCCTCATAAAGAATTCCTCTCCTGACGTCCAGCCTGCACCTCTCCTGGTGCTGCTTTGTCCAAAATATGAACAAAAAATGCAACTTACGTTTCATACACCTCCGTGAGTTTCTGTGCTAGCGACAGGTTCTTGGTTTCCAGGTAAGCTGCCATTTCAGCTATGACCACAGCTGCACTCACACCATCTTTATCCAACACTGAGGTGCCACACATGAAGCCTAGAGACAACAAAACGATCGTGGCAGACAGAACTGGCATACTACTACACTGATTTTTTGAGTGAAGTTTTCCTCCTCTTTCAGGGAAATGAAAGCTGGTCGACACATTCGTGCTGTCCTTATCACTGCACAGTGCTCCCCTCCATGAAATCTAGCTCACTTAGGGGTCACAGTGATTAAAAGATACTTGTTATCATCAATTAATTCCTGTCTGATAACATCAGTTCTCTGAGGGGATCCCTCATGGCACAGTGTTGAATGTATCAGCTGCTTGTTCTGTGTGAGCACAGCGATGCTGCAAAGTCCTGTTAGCAGTATGAATCAAAAGAATTGATAGTGATGCAGATTTGGTAACCCAAAAAACAGTGCTCCACACTACTGCCAAGCTGCCTTCTTTCTGATGGGATTCATGAGCAAGATCTTTGCTCCTTATTGCTAGAACTTTCTTCAGTTCTGTGCTACGGGGGGAAACTGGTATGGGCATGCATGCTTTTTAGGAAGGGCTTCATTTCCAAGGGCCATACTGCATGTGTCGTGGTTGGACTCGATGACCTTCAAGGTCTTGCCCAACCTGAGTGATGCTGTGATTCCATTCACATTAGGCAGCTAATAGCAGTGCTGCCCATGGCTGGATTTCCCTCTGGCTGCTAGAATGAAGGACTCTCTTAGGTTTTATTTCAGCAGTGAGGGCAGTGTTGAGCTCCTGGGGGCCCCACAGTATTGATGTTAACACAGAGCATGACTGCAGCAAGCCCCTGGGCTACCCCTGCTATCTGAGACATACCAATAGATTCTTCAAAGGCAAAGAGAACTTCTTTTCCATTATCCAGGAGATCTTTCACTCTGCTTCCAATCCATTTGAAGCCAGGGAGTGTTTCCTGAAATAGGAAAAATGAAACAGGTTGCACTGCATTCAAATTCTCCACCATTTAGTTTCAAGTAGAGCAACGAAGTGCAGCTACTGCTCTTCACACCTCCAGGTGTGGAATTCAGTTCCTGGAATTGAAACCCTTTGTGCCAGACCTGAAGTTCAGAAGAAAAAGGAGGCATCAGACTAAAAATGTGAGAAGGGAAGAAGAAAAGAAGATGGATTTTAGGGTCAGTGGGAAAGTCTGATGCAGAGTCAACACACTGAAGCTGGAGGATATCTTTCTTTCTTGAAATCATTTTCCTGAATTTGTATCTCAGTAATTGATCAACAGAAGTGGCAAAGACAAGCACAGGCTTCAGCAGCTAAGAATATGAATCTGAGGCCAAGTGTCACCAGGCAGTGTTGTACTGGTGAGTACCAAACTGGGACCTGAGTGTCGAGTTGAGGAATAAGTGTGCTTGAGAGACTGTGGTCCTCTCTGAGGTCAGAGAAGGTTTTTCTTCCTGTAGTGCTTATGTGATGAGATAACCATACAAAGGAAAATACAGACATTATAAGCAGTGATTTTGGGTGACAGGAGGGAAAAGTGCTGCCCATGTTCTTCTTTCAGTTGGGGTGGATGATCTCAAAAGTCTCTTCCAACCTTGGAATATAATTCAATGATTCTATGAATCACACAAAAGCAGTGTACACTTTAGCAGCTGATCTTGGAAAAAAGGAATGCACAGAGTGGGAAAGCTTTCAGACAGACCATGGGGTTCTATAAATTCCTAGCTGTTCTCCAGGCAGATTTTCAAGAAAAAAAAATACAGATGAACAGTATTTAGTGAGATAACGAAATTCACTACAAGGCAGTGGAACTCAAACACGTCTTTAATGGAACAACATGAAAGATCTCAGTGTAAGAGTTCCCCCGTCACAGTCTGAAGTAAAACCAAATTTAAACCTGCCCATGATCTGTGCCCCTACAGGAACTCTGAGCTACCTTTAAGGGTTTGTTACCAATCCATCAAGAGGCATTTCATTTCTGTAGCAAAAACATCCAGCTGCACATGCTCATCTACAGAACTTACCTTTAGAAGAACTAAGAAGAAAGTGTAGAACTAAGATGATGTGTAATTCAAGTTTTGTGTCACCTGCTGCAGCCTACTTGCATGTTTTGTATATAAACTGATACCACAAATTGATACCACTGTAATGCACGATAAGAAACTCTGCAGATGCCAGTGTACCTGGCACTGAAATGAGGCTGTTCCAGGTAAAAACAGAATTCACTGCACACTGGTATCCAAAAAAACCCTCCCAGCCCAAAGGCTGGAGTTATTTTTGCTATTTTTCATTCCAGAAAGTCATCCGAGGGGTGAGAGAGAGAACACAGCAATCAGGTTTTACTCTGCCAGATGACAACAGTAAGACCCCTGCTTACTTCGAAGTTGAATCCTTCTTTAAGTGCAATAGCTCTCAAAATTTTCGAGGAAACCGTGGTTGCTAGCATGTAAACATTCTTCACATCAGCATCTTTGGAGCAGTTTTCCTTCCAGCGAGAAAACATCCACCACCCAAACAATGCTGCCAGCTCATTGCCAGTGAACACCTTCCAGCAGCCACTGCAAACAAAAAAGAAGAGCTCTGTCAGGTTACCCCGGAGCATTTGAGCAGGGGGAGGCATTTTTTGCAGTCACTGGAACAACAGGAGTCTGAGCACAGTACTGACAAACTCATCACTCCAAAGCCACCTACCCTACCAAGGGGACTCCACATTTCTCATGTCTTGATTCACAAGCCCAGTGCATTCTGTTAATGAGCAAAGGTGCCCACTTAGTTACTGTACTATCAGCTTCCCAGCAGCTTAGGATCTTATAATTTATCAGAAGAATGGCAGCCTCTATGGTCTACGCACCGCAGTCAGGCACTGCCTGCATGATAGAAAATTACCACTTAAACAATTAGCAGAATTTTGGTCAGTGGAAGAAAAATGATTTCTATCCAATATAAAGAAGGCAGGAACTAAAAAACAAGACACCACAACAGCTAGCTGTCCCAAGGGAGCATTTATTTGTCTACTCTAGAAGAAAAAAGTAGATATCAGAGGTTTACTTTTCACTTAACAGGATTTAAATACCTTACACAACCACTCAACTTCTCACTGAAATGTGACTTGGTCACTTGCCGAAACTCTGGGGTTTCAACTCAAATTTTTCCACATTACTGACTGATTTTATTGAAATCTGCCCACTACTTCAGGCAGAGCTGTACCAAAAGATGAAACTAGCCAGGAAAATACCCACAGAGCTAAGTCCCAACAGAAAGGTGTGGCTTTAAGGTGCATCTCTATGGGTCACTGCAATTTTCACGACCTGCTCTGCATGAAGAGATAAAACAGAAGGTCCCATTACTTACTTCTGCTGCTCTGCCACTGCCAGTCTGTCTGCATCAGGATCAGTGGCCACCACTACTTTAGCATTTTCCCTCTCTGCAAGCCTCAGTGACAACTCCTAGTGGGAGAAGAGGGAGGGAAAAACATCACAAAATCAAACGCATGCACTCTAAAGTTACTCATAACATGCAAAAAAATAACAACCAAGATCTCATACAGATGGCTCGATGAGTTTAACACAGCTGAAAGCCAGGTACTCTCTGTGCCTTCCCTGGTTTGTTTTTCACCAGAGTATCTTATTCAAAGGAAGGAAAGTCCATAAAAACACATAAATGGGTCAAAGCAGAAACTGAAATACCAGCACAGATTCTCCTTCCTCAGGATTCGGGCATTTGACAGTAGAGAAGTCTGGGTCTGGATCTTTCTGTTCAGGTACTGGAATGGGGGGTTGGAAGCCAAATGCTTTAAAAGCCCATCGCACGTAGTCATGTCCAACTCCATGAAAAGAGGTATGAACAAACTTCAGATTTGTCTGCATGTTTATCTCCCTGATAAGGAAACAAGAAATACAGTCAGACTGGAATTACTTTACAGGACTATTTTCACACAAGCTAAAGAAAAGGCAGTTACACTTGATCCTATTTGGCTAGTTTCTGCAATAATTTCAATGACAAAATGAGTTTTGCTAGAAACTGCTGGCTTTGAGTTTCTCATCCTGTAATACAAGATATTTACCTACTGCTGAGCTGGTTGAAAATCCCCCAGGGCTGAACCATCCATTTCTGCATCAAACTCCTTCCACCACCCTGAAAATCTTACTCCAGCTCTACCTCCTCCACCTCCTTTCACTCACCCTCTCTCCCAGCTAACATTTAAACTTATCCATCCCGCTCCACTTCATGCACCTTTACTCTGAATCACTGCATTTTCTTCAGAACCCTTTGAGCATTAAACAAAATGGTGCACATTGGGGTGAATTATTGTAGCCTCGTGCTCCAAGGCACTGAGCAGACTTGTGCCTGAAGCTGGGTGCTTTATTGTCCTCAAGTAGGGTTCAGTCCTAAGGAAGACAACCATTTAATTGAGTGACACATCAGGGAAGGGATGGGGTGAGACAGAATGGGGACTGAAGATTCCTCCCACCAGGAGGAGGACAAGGCAATGGCCTCAGGCAGCCAGTGATGTTTGCAGCAGAGCACTCAGCTTCTGCAAAACACAAAGGCTAGCTTAAAAACATCATTTTAGTACATTCCATTTCATACTACACCTGTGGTAACAGATCTTTTTCAGATCCTCCATATAACAGTCACAGATTTTCTGCAGAGGATCCTGCCGAAGAGGACTGGTGTCTACGAGATTCTCATTCCAGGAACCATTCCACGGTTCAACACACTCTTCTATGCATTTTATAATTTCCTTATCATGAGGGGATGTGATCTGAGCTCCATTTTCCCAATAAACCTGGTAGGAGTTTAAGGAAAACATGGTATGCTTTATTTACAAACACTACTGACTTCTCCAATACTCTTAGCTATAGGATTCCATACGCTGCCTGCTTCAGACCAGCCCAATCCTCACATCATCTGGAATCCTAGCTTGTGACTGCAGTCACAAAACAATACTTGTTAAGCAAAATGATCTTTTTCAGACAAAGCTGTTCCGTTGCTACAACTGAAATAATCGGGACGTGAGAAATTCAGCAGAAACCCACAGTGCTGCACCAAGTGTAGCAGAATAGAAGCAGTGCCTTCTGCACTGCCTGGCATTGCTTTAGAGGAAGCAGCACAACTTGTTTTTGAAGTCGAAGCAGAACAGATAAGCACTGTGCCAAGGTGCATTTTTCCCACAGCTGAACAACTGTAATCTTTCAGCTAGAAATGCTACCAAACCTGCACTGAAAAAAAAGCCATTGTTAGAGATTGGTTTAGGTGCCTGTCCAAAACTTTCACAAACTGCTGAACCGATGGGCGATATACTGGAAGACAAATGTTTTTTGTGAAAGAAAAACAATGTCCTGAACAAAGTAAAATACTTTGCCTCTGAAGACAGAGACACGACAGCTTCTTGATAAGCTAAGGGCTTGGAAGACTGACATTGCCTGTTACATCTGAGCTATGTAAGTACTGAAGTACTTTCCATGGGACACGTGTGGTACAGTCACCTGCAGGAGCTCTCTGTCCACAGTCAGACTGGTTTTCCTATCATTGCCATTGCTCACTGAGCTGCTACTGAGCTCCCAGAAGGTTAACTTTAGTTACAGTTTGCAGTTCAGTTTAGATTCTTAAAAAGCTAAGCAATGAAACCATGTGCACGAGCAGAATTTGTTATGATGGGTGATGACACTGCTCCAAGCTTTCAGAATGAAGCCACCTATCTGCCTCTCACTGCCCAGGTAACACAGTCTTGCAGGGAGCACAAAGAGTTTTATTAATCAGCAATAAACTGTTGTCATTTGCTGTGTTTGGATACGGTTAGTGAGCATGGTGGGGACGGGATGATGGTTGGACTTGATCTTAGTGAGCTCTTCCAACCCTAATGATCCCGTGGTTCTAATTCACGTAACTTCGAGCTCAGTTTTAAGTTTGTTTTTACACCTAAGAGGTGACCAGATAATAAAGGGTGTCAGCATCCTTCCAGCTGCTGATTTGACTCTATGGAACATCACATTTGTGTTCAAGACACACAGGCTGTGTGGTCTTTAGCTCTAGTCGGAGATGAAAATGCACATCATTCAGAAGGTTATAGAAGGATGAGTTACTTGGAACAACATTTCCTTCTAATGTGTGCACCCATGTACTTCAGCAGAAGCCAAGATTCCCCCCAGCACACCAAAGGCATGCAGGTAATACAGAAAGCAGCTGGCTGTGATGTGCTACAAGCTCCAGGGCTAAGCCTTACCTTGTACCCATTGTCCTCCTTCCTGTTGTGGGATGCTGTGATCATTACACCAGCGACAGCTCTGAGCTGCTGAACAGCATAGGGCTAAAAGAGAAACCCAGAAATGGAGACTTACCCAAGCATTCTGCAGCTGGCAAAGATGTTATGTTACCAGGACATTATGTTATTAGGACAGCTATGCAAAAGGACACTACAGGAGAAGTAGCTCAACGTTTCACCAGCTTATGTGAAAAGTGTACAAACAGATGCTCATTGTTCTGCTCTCTGAAGCTGGTAACAGAGAGAAAGCTCACTCAGAACAGTGCCATTTTGTTCACCCACACATTACCTTTGATCCCACCACACTCAGCATGCAGGAACAGCAGAATGCTTCCCCTGTGACCTGCAGTGCCTGGGCTGCCACAGCCACTGCCCCAGCATGGCAGCTTGGGTTGAAATGTGACTCTGCTCCCTAACTGCACACACAAGAATACAGCAATGCTCTTTGACAGCCTCCCTGCAGAGCCACGAGTGGCAAGCATCCTCTGTTTCTGTGTTTCAAGGTTGGAATTTGAGAAGATAATTGCTAGCCCACATTCTGAACACTGCCTTCACAAATAAAAAGAAGCAAAAGAAGACCAGGACTCACCACAAAGGGCGTAGGGACATATGTTGAAAAGAAGTATACGGGTACATCTTTAGCCAGCAGGACTGCTGCAGTGAGCTTTGCAAGTCTACCAACATGAAACAGAAAATACTCAGTCAACCCAACTCCCATGACAATCCAACAGCCACAGGGCACTACTGCCATTTTCATTTTGCTCAATTCTTATATCCCTCTACTGTTTTGGTTTGGTTTCCCTACATTTTGTACAGTCGATCTGATTGGTTTGGGGCTCTGGAATCCAACAGAGCACTTTCATTTCCTGCTTGAAGGGCATAAGGCACTTCAGACACGTGAATAAACCAGTGGTATCAAGAAAAGATAGAGAGCCTTCTGGTGTGGCATTTGTCCTTAGTTCAGGGATCTCCCGGGAACACAAAAGTCCCAAATCCAGAAACATAATCAGTGCTTTTAAACCTTGCCTTTGTGGTAACCTCTTCCCCCCAAGAAGGAGGGAAACTCCTTCTCTTTTAAGGAGCAGTTTGATATGAAGGTGTTCTTTTAACAACGGGAACTCAGGGGGAAAACCAATGAGAGATTAAATAACAAACATCTTTTTTGCTCACTTATTTTTACAAACAAGCATTACCCCTTGCTTCCTCACCTCCCCACGGTGAGCATATATTTCAGGCACTCAGAATTTCACTACAGTTTTTACCAGATGTAACCCAGTATCACAGAAAAGAATCTGAGAGCTAAAATTCCAGCAGAAGGCACTGAAATTCTGCTCCTGTAACACAATAGCTTACATCACTTAATTACGGGACACCAGCAGGAGAGCTGCCATCTCCTGTCACACTGGAAATGATGCAAAAAAAGGCACAGCACCTCTCACACAGCGTGGGCTGAGCAGGATGATTGGACTGAGAGCCCTCTTTTGGGGAGGTGCAGCCTGATTTTAGAACTATTGCAACTACATGTCAGCTCAAGGGGACAAAGGAAACCCAACTGAGAAATGTTTGCTCCTTCGGCATGTGAAACATGGAGAGTGTGCTGCCATCAAGTCTGAGTTCCAGGCTGGTGTGGCTGAAAAGGAATGTTTTCCTCCTACTTCCACACTTTTAAGCCATGCACAATCCAGGCAACGTGGTTGACAGCCTTGCACATGCAAAGCAGCAGGTACATCTAAATCCCTCGTGCCAAAGCCTGCTGGATAACACGCTGCATTTGTCTCAAAGCCAGAAGGAAAGGTGCAGAGATGCAGGATGTGGGGGAATGGAAAACTCTGAGATGACAGCTGCTTCTCAAAGAGCCACTGGATTCTGTGCTCTGTTACACCTTCACATCCAAACTTCTCTCTGAGTTTATCAACCTTTTAATGTCTGCCTAGTGTTCTTGTGCATTTAGACTGCAAACTCTCTAGTGAAGCAACCAGAGCTCCTGGGATTACAGAGGCTCAGTCCATGCCTCTTTTCACTACAATTCAAATGGGTTAAGGGAGGGCAAAGCGAGCACAGTTCATAACACAAAACTGTTCTGATGGAAGGGAATGCATTCAAAGCCACAGTTTAATTTCTAGTCTTGCAAATGTAATCAATACTCATACTTCTTACTGCTGCAGTTGCTGGTCACCTGACCTCGTGTGTCATATCCAACAACAAAGCCTCTCTGCTTAAAGTCTGAGAAACACCTCTCAAGGTATTTGTAGATGCCCTGGAATGAAAAAAATAAAGAGAAAAAAGGAAGAATTAGCTCTGGCATCACATACTTAAACATAAAAATTGTTTTTCACATCCAGAGTAATGTCAGTAGAAAATACAGCTCAGTAAAAGCAGCACTATTCTTGTTTTCACCCTGCAGCATGCTTCTCGTATTCCAACCATCCTTTTAAAGACCCAATTGATAAAAATCCATCACTTTGTCTTTAAATCCATCCACTCAGACTGCAAGGACAGTGTTGGTCAACGCCTGTCCATCCCTGTGCTGCCAGCACAAGTCAGGCATCTCTTCAGCACCAAATGCTCATTGGACATATCTAACCTTGCATTGAAAGGATGCTTCCTTCTGACCCACTTTTTCAAAAGGAAAAAGTTTATTGCTGTTGACTTGCCCCTCTGAATTCACTCACTGATGAGCACTGTAGCACAAACACAAGCTGTCTTGTCTCCTGCACAACACAGCAGAGCACTTCCAACAGCAAGATACTCCAGGGTGAGTAGATGGAGGAGGCATTAAGCATAACTGTGTTGAGTGATTCCTTGCTATGTCCTTCATGAAGGTAATCCAACTCCTAGCCATAAAGCTTGGTTTAGCTGAATTCTTTTAAGGTTATGCAGCAAGAAAAGGACTTCAAGCACTAACATGTGGACACAAGTATCTCTTCAGAACCATTCTGGCCACAGCTGTAGGGTTACTGCAGAGGGATGCACAGAGAAACACTTCAATAAATCATCTGGATCCTGATGAAACTGAAATGTGGTTCGTGGCAGGAGGTCACCTCCACACCATCCCAATAACTTCAAGATCTATGGAGTGAACATGACAGAGGGACATGAGCTGGAGGTTTCTTAGCAAGAGGTCCTTGTTTGGTTAGCGGAATCCTGAGGGCAGGGCACATTGCAGAGTGCATCCTGAACTCGTTCCTCAAACCCCAGGAAACTGCATAAGAAAGCCAAATGAAGCAGCACCACATGACATGAACTGGAACTGGTTAGAAATAGGTAACCAACAGGGACAGGAGAACTGCTTAAACCAAGGTAAGCTCAGACAGAACAAAGGATGCTCCCATCCACATAAGAAAGGCACAGAACTCTGTTTGTAAATGCAAAACCATCCACTGAACCCTCTCTTGTGGCAGCTCTAGCATCCCCAGGATTTCACACATCAAATTCCTTCTTCACCCTCACGTCCAAATGTCAAACACTTGGATGTCTCCCTCATTCCTCAAACACACAGGAGCTGATGTATTTCTGCTGCAAACTAAGGACCTACACAGACCTTTCTAGCAGATGAGAGCTGTGTTTCCTCCCTGCTTCCTCTGCCTGAGCATTTCTGGGAGCTGCTGGTGGCCCCACAGCCTACACAGCATTGCTCTCAATGCTGAGGTGAGCTTTTTCCTGGAATCTTGAGCTTTGCCCATACAGCATCAGGAAGCTCAAAGCAATGATGCAAGGGCAATACTATTTTTGTCACTGCAGAGGTCACTGACTATTAATAAAAGCAATTGGTTGAACAGGAAAGAGATGTAGGCTTTATGCACAGGTCATGTCCCTGCAACCTCCAGAAGAATCAGAAGCAGTTCCTGGATATCTATGCCCTTCTGTACCTGACTTCTCATGGTAATGTCAATCAAGAACACAGCATGTGCTTTAGCGTGCATCTCAACAAAGGTTTATTTGAACTGAAGGAAGCATTTTCATTACACTAAAGTCTATTTGAATGGCGTGTAGTAGTTTAGGAGAGATTTAGAGACAGCACTGCCCATTTTCAGGTAAGGTTCTGCAAAACTCTCTTAGCATCATTAGCTTCTGAAGTAAGAGAGTTGGAAGCACTCAATTGAACAAATTAAGTCCAATGCAATTTACTTCAGGAAGAAGTTTTTATTTGCTCCCCTGATTGCTTTTTCTAATCTGATGAGCGGCTTTGATACACGACTTAAAATGGAAGGTGTGCAGAGGGAGCAAACAAACCCCAGCCAGTTTTTTCCCTTTCAGAAGTGCCCACGAAACCGAACTCACAGACTCCCTGCAGACCAACATGCTTTCTGCTTTCTGCCAGGAGTGCTTATCAGTTGTCCAGCTGAGCCAAGCCCAGGCATGCTTCTGTGAGCCCCAGTGCACCAAGGCAGCATGCAGACCTCAGGAGCTCAGAGCGTGAGCTGCTCCAAACTCAGCAGGCTGCACTGTGTGGGGTGACAGTTCTTCATTCCTCTGCACTAGCAAGATGTTTGCTATGCTACTAAAGAATCATAGAGCAGTTTGGGTTGGGTTGGAAGGGACCTCGAGGATCGTCGCATTTCAATCCCCTGCTGTGGACAGGATTGCTGACCATTCCATCAGGCACCAGATCCAGTTGTCCCCATCCAACCTGGTCTTGAGCACCTCCAGCAGTGGGGAATCCACAGCTTCTGCTGAATCAACTGCACCACGGTGCCACCTGCAAACTTGCTGATGCCAGAACTGAAGGAAGCATCGCTCTAAGAGGCCCAGTTTAGATGCTAGAAACCTCAAGCAAACTTTGTTTGACCTAAGATGAAACCAAAAAGACCAAACGGTCAAATATAAGGTCAGGTTTCAAACTCTGGTGAGTTCCAGTATACTGCTTTCCTCTTTGGAAAGTACAAAAAGCTCTTGGAATTTGGTTTCACCCCAGAAGTTTGGGCTGCAGGCGTACGTGTCTGCCACCAGCAGTATGTCAGCAGCTTTGACAGAGTCCTGCCTGCTCCAGCCCTTCATACCTCTTTGCTCTGAGCCAACAGAAAACAAATCACTTCAGCCTTATCTGTGAGGGTCTCATTTCAAAGCATTAACGTGCACAGAGAGAGCTATATAAAAACGTTTAAGTTCTGAGTATTACAATGAAAGATTGCAGTAAGCATTAATACATCATGTAATAAAACACCCTTTATCTCATGGCAGAAGTGCCATTTACAAAGAAAACAGCTGACAGAGCAGACAAGTCTCAATAGGTTTATCCTAATGAGAACTTCCTATTGATATTCTGAGAATAATAAACGGTGGCAAACGTATCAGTTTGTTCCACTTTCAATCCTCAAGAATAAGGACATTAAGCATATTTAACACACACAGTCCAAACCCATTTGTGTTTTGTATGTTCATAACGAAGGGAAATACGGAGCATCCATTTTCTGACTCATGCTATTTGTTTTCAAAAGGATTTAGCACTTCACTTGCCTTGCCTCCTACCACCTTCACTGGGCTGGCAGAAAGCTGTATTATACACATTAGGAACCCAACTGCTTTGTGCTTAACATCTGCATGTGCTTTATGGTGGTAAGAGTGACTATCGAAGTCAGGAATGGCAATATAGCATGATTACAATCCTGGATAATTCACTACTCAGGCTCCTGTCAGACATGCTTGGAATCAGAGCCAATGACAGATCTACTTTGTATTCTCAATTAATCAGCTTAGTTGTGAAGATGAAATATTCAATCAACCTGTTTGAGGGGAAAAAACTGATAGAGCAACACATCAACTGAGATGGGCCCCAGTACTGTACAGTGAGTGCACTGAAGAACAAAGCCACCATGGGACTGCAATATAAAGGAGCATGGAGCACTTCTGATCAATAACCAAATCAACATTGGCTGTTCCTTCCCAAGGTCTACACTGATAAGGTGGAGAAAGAAGAAGTCAACAAGGGACCAAAGCTCTTGGAGAATGAATATATCACCTGCTACTGAGCAAAACACTGCTGCAAAGAACAGCAGAGAGGATAAAGCCTCAAGATGCTGATTTATTTGGACATTCAACACACGCATTGCTTAAGAGAGAAGCAGGGAGGGAATTGGAGAAATCTGATCATTTTCCACTCCTCGTTAGGCGTTCAAGACCAAAATCAACACAGAGAAAGAAACAAGGGTACAAGGTATTGAAGTAACAAGTCCAGGGAGTGGTTGCTATGGCTTAAACAACTAGTCCTGGTGGTTAATCAGCTTACAGAGCTAGTTCTAACAGCCAAAACTGGTTCAAGGGAAAGATGAGTTAGCACTGAGGAGTCTCTGCCACCAGTTTTCACCACCTCCATGACTCTACAGCTCCTCAGCTCCCTGGCCCAGCTCTCGTGCCCTTCTAATGTACACCACGGAGCCTCGTCACTATCACAGAAGAAGGAAATTAAGACCAAAGCCTCCGTGTCTAAAACTTCACCCCATTCCATAAGACCCTTTCAGGCAGCAGTGCATTCCTCAAACCCAGCACACGCTGCCAAAATGGTAGTCAAGTTCCAAGATCTCCCCAATACTCACAACAAGAAGTCCACCACAAAACACTCAACTCCAAATTTTGAAGATTAACATCTGTTACAATGGTTTCTTCCCAAATTATTCTATGATTCTACCTCTAACCCAAGTATGAATATTAAGTCATAGATAAGCCATGAACCATCAAAACTCCTCTGATGCAGGATGTAACACCGGGTTTGCAGTCTGAGGTTCAGTCCACTCCAATTCCTTACTGACTCCTCTGTTTTAAAAGGTTCCAAGAGCTAAAGACAAGGTTACAGCAAAGTAGGGGCACTTATCCACAGTACTTTTCCACAACCATCCAAATCCACTTCAAACAACACTACCAGCTGCTGTTAGTGGAAGGCCATCCCAGAAGTTAGCAGTTTACGACAGATGTTCTTCACAGTCAGTCTGTATCTGCTTTTCGATCTTACTTCCTTCTTGTTCTCCTAATAAAGCCAGCTATTTGTTTTGTGTACTCATTCACAACATTGACTAAAAAAGAAAAGGCTTGTTGGGTTGGAACGGTTTTGCTTTTGAGGTTTGTTGCTTTCTGGTTTTATTGGTTTTGGTGGTGGTCTTTTTTTTTGTGATATACTAACAGCCCTCATGAAAGCCAATGCTTTCCAACTTCAGTGCAGTATCATAGACTTTAGCTAGATTCCAGTTGAAGTGACTCTACTCTAGGATGCCCTGTTAAAACATATTCAAGCTACTTCATTTTCCTCCAGACCTAAAACACTTATGCTATCACCCTACTGAGTGTATCAGCAGGAGGGGGAATGACTGCTGACACAGGTTGACAGTGACAGGACAAGGGGGATGGCTTCAAACTATGACAGAGAGACTGAGGTTGGATGTGAGGAGGAAGTTTTTCACTCAGAGGGCAGTGACGCACTGGAACAGGTTGCCCAGAGAGCTTGTGGATGCCCCATCCCTGGAGGCACTCAAGGCAAGGCTGGATGTGGCTCTGGGCAGCCTGCTCTGGTGGCTGGGGACCCTGCCCATGGCACGGGGGTTGAAACGAGATGATCTTGGAGGTCCTTTTCAACCCAGGCCATCCTATGATTCTATGATACCCTTAAATGGCTCCATTTCACCTCCAGCTTGTCTTGCAGAAGAACAGTTATGACCTAAAAGTTTCCAAAAGCTCACCTGTGTTGACTGGATCACGGTGAGGTCATTGATGTAGCAGAAGCCTGCTCCCATGGCAGAGCGAAGCCCAGCAGTCCCAAAGGTCAGCCTGCAGCAGAGGCGATCCCGCAGCTCCTTATGCTTTCCATTCTGCAGCAAGTTTTCAATCTGCTCTTTTGTTTTTTGGTTCTGCAAAAGACAGTGGAAGGTTCGCATTTAGTACTCAAAATCAGGATCAGAGCTTGTGTGTGTATGGTTTTTAAGCCATTTGTGGAGCCACAGTGCAACAAGTCCTTCCTTTCCTACAAAATCTCCATCTATGTGAATGAGCCTACATTGTAAATCTAGTTTGCATCATTTCTTTCTGTACCATTTTTATTTATAGAAACATAAAAGCAATAAAAAGTGCTACTCCATCAGAAGGGAAATGTCCCCTCCACTGTCGTAACAGCTGCCTTCACCACTCTGCAGATGTGGATTATGCTCTGAACTTGGGAGGGTCTAGAGAATGCTGTCAGTCAGACACAGAGAATTAAAAACACACTTCCACAATTCAGAGTTCAGAAAGAATGCTTTTATACACAGCACATGATACAGCCACTAAGCAAACAGAGTTCTCCAAAGAAGACCTTGGTTTTATCTGTCAGAGCTAGCATCTTGCTGATGGGAAAATAAATCCTACTCCCAAAAGCAGTGCCTGTATCAGCAAAACAACGCTTTGTTTGTTTGACTTTGGGAACATAAAGACAACAATTGCTTTATGCTTTGCACTGAGGTCCAGTGCCATCCCACTCACCTATTCAAGGGAAAAAAATTAGAAACAAAACACGATGTAAACAAGTGAACTTGATACACAGCAATACGTGAAGCCTTGTGCCAGCAGGAAATGGGAGAGGATCTGAGGGAGCTCTCTATTTGCTATGCAGGGAGTTCCTGAGCTGCTGGGAGGGCTTCTGGTTTCAACCAGAGGGACACGAACTTTTCAACCCAGGGACTGAGCACTCAAAGCAGCGAGTACATCCCATGCCTCATCATCTGAATGCCACGGCCAAAAGGAACAGGCAAGTGAGGAGGAAATGGTTGGCCAAGTGCAGCAGGAAGAAGCAATGCTCATCTGACACTTGGCTGTGGACATTTATTAGTTAGGAAGGAACAGCAGCTGTGTCAGCTGCATGCATGGACAGCGGGTTTACTACTGCTCATAGTTCAGCTGAGAGCAATCAGATATTGCTCTGAAAGGCATAATTCAAACGTTTACCTTAAGGTCCACATGGCAGGAGACACTACAGCTACCCATCTCCCAAGCCAGCTGTGTGCAGCAGGCAGTGCTGGTAGCAGGGGGAACACCCACTGCTGATCACTGAAGTCTCCCTCTAGAGTGCTCCTAGAACCGTGCTGCTTCCAGAGGGAAAGAAGGGTTAAAAAAGGCAAATGAAATCCAGAAGGCAAGGGTGAAACCCTGCTGGCATTTAACACAGAGGTCAGGCAGCTGCAGAGCCACAGGCAGGGCAACAGCTCTGCACAGGGAGCAGCTCAGCAAGTCAAGCTAGGCTGGATGATCTTGTAGGTCTTTTCCAGCCTCGGTGACACTATGATTACTCACAGCACGGCTGCACGAGGCCTGGAGGAAAGCAAAACAATTGGGTGCTGCTGTCAGCCAGACAGCAAATGACTGATGGGAAGAGTTGGAGGCTTGAGTGCTTGAAACCCCCATTAAACACTGTCATAATGCAGTACACAACTCCGTTATTAAATTACATGGCATCTTTAATAGCTTTTAGGATATGCTGCGTTGCTGGCCTGCACCCATGGCACAGTGATGTAGTACATGGTACAGCTCATGATGTGGGGTTTTGTGCCACTGAGGCATGGTCTTCCTGAAGCAAACATTCATTTTACAGCTGCCTTATTTACAAGCAGAGCAGCATGCTGCTTGGGTCGAAGCTACCTTATTTACTCCCTAGGGAACAAAAACGAGTGAGCCAGATTAGCATCCAGATATTCTGTCCTGCTCACATTCAGCTAGCTGAACTTTCCTGCCATCAGAAAAAAACAAAAGGGGAAGAAGCTACAAGAATAAGAGAAAAATCTCAATGTTTTCAACAGGCCATGGCTCAGAAACACCAGTCTGGAAGGAGTGAAGTGCCCCTCTGGAGCACTGCGTGGATGAATCAGTCCGCAGCACTGCTCATGGCAACACAGAAGCCATGAGGAGTTCCTCTGAGATCACCAAGTGCTGTATTTGCTCATTCTTTTCTTAATATCCTTTAAAAAAAGAAAAAAAACAACAGCTAAACATAAGGCTGTCTATAGGTTCCTGCCTTTTAAGCAGCTCAGCTGTTGCATACTGGAAAAGAAAAACTTTCATGCAGCTCGGAGCCCCTCCAGCTGTGTGGTTTTTCAGGAGGGCACAGGGAAGCTGCTCACAGCCCAGCAGCCACAGCAGGTCCCAAAGAAGGGATCTTGCTCTGATATCAGCAGAACAACCAAAAACAAGCCCCCAGCTCTCCAACAGGCAATCACTGGGGGCTGCCTGGGCAACAATGCCAGCAGGAGGAAGAATGATAAGACAAAGAATGATTAGAAGAATGATAAGAAGACAGCAAGCTGTCTTACAGCACACGTGACAGCCACTGAGGACCTGCGTCCCCCACTCCAGTGGCTTTGGCAGGGTGTGACTGCAACGATAGCACCATGTGCAGGGGCCTAAGATCAGCACAGGGTGTGACATCTTGCAGAAGCAGCACCAAGTGTCCTTGCAAAGAGAAGAAGCCTTCTCCAGATTAAACTTAGACTGCTGAAAAGACTGAGCTTTGCTGCCCTTCTCTGACCACGCACCAGGGCCGCAATGCCTTTCTTGCAGTGAGGGGCCCCAAAACTTGGCCACCTCCAGGGCAGCACCAGATCACGAGTGCTCCTTGAAGCCCTGGGAACCGAAGGCATTCAACAAGCACTCAGCCACGTGTGCACGGACCCTGGGAAGGAAGGAGCACTCCTCCCACTGCTGTGCTCCAGGGCCCTGCTCCTCCTCCCTCTCATCCCCTCCCGGCTGGCTCCAGGTGGACACGGCACAAAAGGAACGGGAACGGCTGCGATCTGCGTGCACACACGGCCAACGGACCGACAGACACCGAGTGAAGAACAGCTCCTCGCTGTGTGTATGGCACGGGCAGCAGAAGGCAGCAGCCCCATCCCGGGCAGCACCAGCCCTGCTACGTCACGGCCACGGTACGAGGGGCAGCCACCAGCTCCAGGAACCGCAGCGCAGCCGTCACAGCCATGTCACAAGAGCACAGTGCTGCTTGGTGGTGGCCGTGTTCCACAGCGAGCTCGGTGTCACAGCAACCCGCAACGCTGAGCAGAAGGGCAGTGCCAGCCACAGATCAGCGCCGACGAGCCGAGGGAGCGAGGGCTGTGGCGAGAAGGAGCAGCCCATGGGGATGGATGGATGGCGGCCGCTCCTCCCTTGGTGCTCCTCCTCTGCCCCACGGCCACACGCGGGGACAGGGACGCAGCAGCACGGCGACACGCTCCTGTCCTCAGCCGCCTTTGTCTCCCGACCGCAGGGCAGCGCTCTAGAGACAGATAAGTCACTCCCACACTACACCCCACCGGGCTCCTACACGACCCTGGCAGCTCCCCAAGGGGACCCTTTGCCATCACCCCAATATGTAGTGCTGCTTTGCTGAGCTCTGGCCCCTCTGCAGCTCCTGGCTGTGGATCTATGCACTGGAGAGGCCACGTCAACCCGTGATGCTGCCATGCTCCCCCATACAGCAGCAACCCGGTGAGCAGGGCTGTGCAGGGGAGGGCAGCACAGGGAAGCAGGGCAGGCGGCTGCTCCTCCTTTTGTCCTTCTTCTGGACAAGGTACCGAGCGAAGCACGAGGAAAGCACACGCCCCGCTCTGCACCGCACCGTGCTCCTGCACGCAGCCTGAGGATCCGCACCGATTCAGGGCCCCATTCACAAACACCACAGACGCCACAGCCTCAAGAGAAGGCAAGCACCGTAACCCAGCGTGCTCCTGACATCAGCCATGACAGCTCAGCAGCGACCAACACTGACAGCCTTCAGACCACCACCACCAAGAAGCCAGCACGCAATGAAAAACATCGACAAACCTTCACAATAAACTTTCTCATTCATTCAACACGTGGTGCTCCTTCCCTCTGTGACATCATTCTGCAAGCTTTTAGTGGGGGGGACATTTCCTTACGCTCATGCTCTCTTTCTGTTTCTGCATCTCTATGTGTGCACAGCAGTGCAGTACTCTTTCCTCCACGCACTCACCCTTTCACCACGGCTTTTAGAAGAGGTCCACTGGGCAGAGGCAGCAATCAAAAGGCAGCAGGCACTGCTGCTCCCACTGTGGGTGGGTAAGGTCCAGCACACAAGGAGGTGACAGATAAGGTGAGGGCACCAGGGAAGGACAGATGACACTACCTGAACACGGCCCCAAAAAGGGACAAGGGAGGAAAGAGATGTCTTTTGCTACCGTCAGGGCTACAGCTGGGGTTCTAAGTGTGGCTCTTGTTTCTTTTTCCCTCTTCTCCTTCCTGCCGTATTTTCTCAGCCTTACACCTCCATGTTAAGACCCCTTCAGTATGCGAAGTTGAGCTACAGGAAAGAATGGGACAGACTGTTCAGGAGGGACTGTGGTGACAGAACAAAGGGAATGGCTTCAAGCATGAAGAGGTGAGATTTAGGTGGAAAAGGAAAAACTTTTCCTTTTAAGGGAAAAGCCTTTTACAGAGAAGGTGGTGAGACACTGAACAGGCTGTCCAGAGATGCACTGTATGCCTCATTCCTGGAGACATTCAAAGCAGGCTGGACCAGGCCCTGGGCAACCTAATGTAGCTGTGGTGTCCCTGTGCACTGTAGGCAATTTGGACTTGACAGCCTTGGGAGGTCCCTTCCAGCTCTAAGCACCCTATGATTCTATGCTGCACCACACATCCTGCCACAGAGGGGTTAGGTGGACAAAGCAGAGCGAGGGAGCAGGCAGAGCTGGTGCAGCAAAAAGGAATGCCTCCATCCCTCCAGCTCCATCTGTGTTCCCATACACCCAGCCCAGAGTGCCAGCAGCACCCTCGTGCTCAGGGCACACCACTGGCTCCTGCACAGCTCATCACCTTACCACGAGCAGAGCCCAGCTCGCCTTGCTGCAAGGCTTCCTCCTGCCCCTGTGTCCCTGCAGCATTTCACCTCCCAGCTGNGCACTGCTGCTCCCACTGTGGGTGGGTAAGGTCCAGCACACAAGGAGGTGACAGATAAGGTGAGGGCACCAGGGAAGGACAGATGACACTACCTGAACACGGCCCCAAAAAGGGACAAGGGAGGAAAGAGATGTCTTTTGCTACCGTCAGGGCTACAGCTGGGGTTCTAAGTGTGGCTCTTGTTTCTTTTTCCCTCTTCTCCTTCCTGCCGTCTTTTCTCAGCCTTACACCTCCATGTTAAGACCCCTTCAGTATGCGAAGTTGAGCTACAGGAAAGAATGGGACAGACTGTTCAGGAGGGACTGTGGTGACAGAACAAAGGGAATGGCTTCAAGCATGAAGAGGTGAGATTTAGGTGGAAAAGGAAAAACTTTTCCTTTTAAGGGAAAAGCCTTTTACAGAGAAGGTGGTGAGACACTGAACAGGCTGTCCAGAGATGCACTGTATGCCTCATTCCTGGAGACATTCAAAGCAGGCTGGACCAGGCCCTGGGCAACCTAATGTAGCTGTGGTGTCCCTGTGCACTGTAGGCAATTTGGACTTGACAGCCTTGGGAGGTCCCTTCCAGCTCTAAGCACCCTATGATTCTATGCTGCACCACACATCCTGCCACAGAGGGGTTAGGTGGACAAAGCAGAGCGAGGGAGCAGGCAGAGCTGGTGCAGCAAAAAGGAATGCCTCCATCCCTCCAGCTCCATCTGTGTTCCCATACACCCAGCCCAGAGTGCCAGCAGCACCCTCGTGCTCAGGGCACACCACTGGCTCCTGCACAGCTCATCACCTTACCACGAGCAGAGCCCAGCTCGCCTTGCTGCAAGGCTTCCTCCTGCCCCTGTGTCCCTGCAGCATTTCACCTCCCAGCTGATCTATTTCCTCTGAATAACCCTGTCCTCAACCTGCTGCCACCCAATGCCAGGCTCTCAGTGCCCTCAGGTACATTCACCCACTGCTCTGAGGTGTAAATGTGCAAAGTGCTATCAATTCCTAAACAGTTTTGAGGCTTGCAACTCGATCAGTGGGAAATGAAGAGGACCCAGAGGTCAGACACTGTTTGCTTATCCCATTGCAAGTCACACAATCAGTACAGAATTGTTGGGGTGGGAAGGGACCTCCAGAGATCATCGAGTCCAACCCCCTGCCAAAGCAGCTCCCAGCCCAGGCTGCACAGGAATTCAGCTCAGGGCGACTGCAGCAGTTACACTTCGAGGACAGGAAGGGGATGAGCCTGCTGGCAATGGGAGCGAGGTTCAGCTCCAAAGGCTTTCTGCCACAATCGGATGTACGGCAGAACTTCAGGGTCAGGTCATGGAGTAGTGGAGAACCTGCAACATCAGCAGTTGGAATTTCATATAAAATAATCATCATCGCCATCATACTATTCTCTGCTACATTCAATGTTACATTCCTCTACCCTCAGTCTTCCATGGACTGCACAACTCCTCACTGGAAGAATTGCACTTCTTTTCCTGCACCTCACAAGGATACACAATCTCGAGGAAGGGGAGAGCGCACGTGTTATTTATTATTAAATGGCATTCAACACGCACTCAGCCACGTGCGCACGGACCCTGGGAAGGAAGGAGCACTCCTCCCACTGCTGTGCTCCAGGGCCCTGCTCCTCCTCCCTCTCATCCCCTCCCGGCTGGCTCCAGGTGGACACGGCACAAAGGGAACGGGAACGGCTGTGATCTCCGTGCACACACGGCCAAAGGACCGACAGACACCGAGTGAAGAACAGCTCCTCGCTGTGTGTATGGCACGGGCAGCAGAAGGCAGCAGCCCCATCCCGGGCAGCACCAGCCCTGCTACGTCACGGCCACGGTACGAGGGGCAGCCACCAGCTCCAGGAACCGCAGCGCAGCCGTCACAGCCATGTCACAAGAGCACAGTGCTGCTTGGTGGTGGCCGTGTTCCACAGCGAGCTCGGTGTCACAGCAACCCGCAACGCTGAGCAGAAGGGCAGTGCCAGCCACAGATCAGCGCCGACGAGCCGAGGGAGCGAGGGCTGTGGCGAGAAGGAGCAGCCCATGGGGATGGATGGATGGCGGCCGCTCCTCCCTTGGTGCTCCTCCTCTGCCCCACGGCCACACGCGGGGACAGGGACGCAGCAGCACGGCGACACGCTCCTGTCCTCAGCCGCCTTTGTCTCCCGACCGCAGGGCAGCGCTCTAGAGACAGATAAGTCACTCCCACACTACACCCCACCGGGCTCCTACACGACCCTGGCAGCTCCCCAAGGGGACCCTTTGCCATCACCCCAATATGTAGTGCTGCTTTGCTGAGCTCTGGCCCCTCTGCAGCTCCTGGCTGTGGATCTATGCACTGGAGAGGCCACGTCAACCCGTGATGCTGCCATGCCCCCCCATACAGCAGCAACCCGGTGAGCAGGGCTGTGCAGGGGAGGGCAGCACAGGGAAGCAGGGCAGGCGGCTGCTCCTCCTTTTGTCCTTCTTCTGGACAAGGTACCGAGCGAAGCATGAGGAAAGCACACGCCCCGCTCTGCACCGCACCGTGCTCCTGCACGCAGCCTGAGGATCCGCACCGATTCAGGGCCCCATTCACAAACACCACAGACGCCACAGCCACAAGAGAAGGCAAGCACCGTAACCCAGCGTGCTCCTGACATCAGCCATGACAGCTCAGCAGCGACCAACACTGACAGCCTTCAGACCACCACCACCAAGAAGCCAGCATGCAATGAAAAACATCGACGAACCTTCACAATAAACTTTCTCATTCATTCGACACATGGTGCTCCTTCCCTCTGTGACATCATTCTGCAAGCTTTTAGTGGGGGGACATTTCCTTACACGCATGCTCTCTTTCTGTTTCTGCATCTCTATGTGTGCACAGCAGTGCAGTTCCCATGGGCACACGCACTATTTCTACATGCAGTGTCACTGCCAGAGCTGCACAGAGGTACCGGGGCAGAGGGCTGCGGGGCTGGGTGCTGCAGGGCTCCCTGCAACGACAGCTGGGAAACCACCTCTCTCACACTGCCCCAAGAGCCAACAGGAAACTTCACCATCTTACATCACCGCTCTCCCACGCATCACTCTTGGTACTCTTTTCAATTCCATCATCATCCCACAGCAGTGGGATGCGGTGGTCTCAGCGGTGTTCCCCAGGGGTCGGTGCTGGGGCACGTCCTGCTCGCTGTCTGGATTGATGGATGACCTGGATGAGGGCACTGAGTGCACCCAGGGGACCTTTGTGGATGACACAAAGTTGGGGGGGAAGTTTGGATGTGCATGGAGGTAGGAAGGCCCTACGGAGGGATCTGGGCAGGCTGATCGCTGGGCTGAGGCCAAAGGGATGGAGTTACACAAGGAAGCATCACCTCACACCAACAGCAGCCCCACCACTTCGTGCACGGACCTGCCTGCACACCATCAGCTGCACCACCAACACAAATCACACTTCTCCCTCTGCCCTATTCCCGCAGCACTTTAATACCCAACGTAACATCCCCTTCTCCCAGCCCAACTCCCGCACGGCCCAGCAGCATTTTCGCGTGCAAACATTCCTGCACAGCTTTATTGACTTCAGGCTGAGGTGGGCTGTGCTGAGCATGCTCAGGGAACATGATCCTCGTCAGTGACCCCGCAGAGCTAATTAAGAAGCCAGCAGCTGGCAGCTCGTGCTGAAGCTTCGTTCTTACAGGGCGAGGACTTGCTGAGGAAGGCAAGGCGGCACTGCTCATCTACTCCGACTTCATGTGCTTGTGCATCCTCGGAGGCACAGCTGTCAATCCCTCCCTGAGGTCATGTTTTGGGGTGAACAGATCAACATCTTCATCACAGCGCTCCCCCTCTGAGCTCCCACCAGCTGCTGAGCCACGGTCCCATCCTCAGACTTGCACCTAAAGCTTCCTCTGCTGCTGCGTACGACAAACGCTGTCACTGCACTGAGCACGCCTCGTGTTCACACTGCACGTTCCTGCCCCTCCACAGCCACCTAAACCAGCTGATCTTTCAGCTTCCTTCCAACCTCAGCCATTCATAACCAGCACGGTGTTACGCTCAAGGCCCAACTTCTAAGGTTTGCTCCACACAGAAGCAGTTTTCTCAGAGACAACTGCTGCAGTACTGTGAGCTGGACAAGCCAGACTGCTTCAGGAGACTCCAGAGAGGTGGGGAAGGGCAACAGTAAAGACAGAGAGTGAATACAGAGGGAGAAAATATTCAAAGGATTATTTGTTCACATAGCTTATGAATGAAGACTGGAGAAAAGTCAGTGCCCCACAACTCAAAGAAGCAAACAGCAGCAACAAAAGCAAGAGAGGGGAGATTTAGGCAGCAAGCTTCCTCTGAGCCAGCTGCCCAAAGCAGTAAGGATGATACACAATGCTGGAGAGAAAGAGAAGCAGAAGGACCACCATCTGGCCAGCTTTCCCCCACCCACCTACCCTCTCACCAAGGCTTTTAGAAGAGGTGAGCACATTCGCTCTAAGCAGAGAGGATGAAAACAGGGCTCTGACAATTAATTACTGCAAGTCGTTTTCAATTAAGCCAGAGGACAAAAGCTCCCCACAGCTAAACACACAGCAAACTTAGTGCACACATTTTCCTTTGCTCAGAGGCCGTGCATGCCCCGAGGGCTTAGGGAAGCTGGGGGCTGGGAAGCAGGAAAGGCAGCAGCCTTGACATGTTGTTTGATAAGCAGCAAACCTCAGAGTCCTTTCACAACTCACAGCACTCTTCACAATCTCTCACATGAATGAGCTCAAGAACACTTGTAGGAAGTGTCCTGATTATTGCCTAGGTTAGCAAGGGCAAACAGGTGCAGTCTGACTGACCCCCCAGCTGCTGCTTTAATGACTAGTCTGTTTATAGAGCACCAATTTTTCACTTCTGTTGCCTTGATTTAGAATATTTGTTCCCATGGCAGCCTGGTAAAAGCTGTACATTTTCCTAGTTCGTACCTGTTAAGAACTGACACATACACAGCTGTTGAAGAAATGCATTTTATAACACAGTAACCAAAAGTTAGGTCCAGAAACCCTACAGACTGCAGTTCAGCCCAGCTTACCAAGCACATCACTGTGATTGCTATTTCCCTCTTCCACTCCTTCCCTCCCCCAGCACTTCTCACAACAGCAGCTCCGACTGCAGAACGCGCAGATGGCAAGTGTGAAATCTGACAGCACTGAGAGAGGAGAATGCATTTCCCAGCAGCAGAAAGCTCAGCTCGTGGCCACCACGCAGCACTTCCTCGTAGCCTCAACAACACCCTTCTGCTTCGACCCTGAGAACACCAAGCTGGAAACACTATAAAATAGACACTTATAAAAATAAAAAATAACAGAAAGGCAGCATCATAAACCCACGCCACCAGCACACTGACAGCCTCCCCTCCTCCATCCCCAAGATGTTTGTTTAAGCCCATGACGTTTAGACAAACCAGCTGAAAAGGAAATCCAGAGGGACCCAGTTAGCCTTAAGCAGCAGCCTGAAAAGCTCACGAGGAGAAAACAAAGCCAAGTGCACCGTCTGCATCTGGGTTGTGGCAACCCCCACTACCATCAATACAGGCTGAGGGATGAAAGAATGGAGCACAGCCCTATGGAAAGGGTCCTGGTGGATGGAGGATGGACACAGTGTGCCCTCACAGCCCTAAAGCCAACAGTACCCTGGGCTGCACCCACAGCAGCGTGTCCAGCAGGGCAGGGAGGGTCGTGCCCTCTGCTCTGTGCTGTGAGGCCTCACCTGAAGCACTGCGTCCACATGTGCCAACCTCTCAGAGCACTTTTCACACTAAGAGTGGTGAAGCACTGGTACTCCGCCCAGTGAGGCAGTGGATCCCCCATCCGTGGGGACGTGCAGCACCAGGTTGGACAGGGCTCCGAGCGAGGCCTGCAGGGGATGCTTGCAACCCAGATGACGCTATGAAAGTGACCCTTGCAGCAGCGAGTTCAGCACAGTGACGCCCAAAGCACAGTGGGACGGCCCCAGATCCACCCAGCACGGCAGGTGCTGGATACGCGGGTAGAGCTGACACGGTAAAGCAGCACGGAGCCCTTTGGGGGACAAAGGGTTAAACCCGGGAAGCCGAGGAACGGACGGTGAGGATGAAGGTGATGCCGTTGGACTCCAAGCGCCGTCTGAAGCCGTCAATCAACCCCAATTCCACCGCAGCTCTGCTTCAACCCCACGGGGGCTGCCCCCAGCACCCCGCCCTCAGCGGGGACTCCCCCGGGCCGCCCCTTAACCCTAACCCACGGCCCTATAAGGGGACCCCCCTCACCTTGTCCCAGCTCAGCCACTGCCACACCGCTTTGTCCAGCTGCGCGTCGCCGGTGCTGCGGGCGATCAGCACGTTGGAATTCACGTCCCCGTCGGCCCCGCGTTCGCCCATCGTTCCCGTTCAGAGTGAAGCGGTTTCAAACCGGAGCACCGCGCATCGCCCGTAGGAAGGAGCGCGGGTGGGGACGGGGGAGGGGGAGCGGACGCCGCGGGTAACGGCGAGCGCACGCCCCGCCCCGCCCCGCCCTCCGCTACTTCTCGACAACAGCCGAGGCCCCGCCCCCCCGCGCCGCCAACCGACCAATCAAAGCGGCGGAGAGGCGGGGACACGCGGTCGGCCTTCCCGGTGCACGATGGGAAATGTAGTTCGAGTTACCGGAAGTGGGATGCGGAGGGGAGGGATCGGCGGGCGGTGCAGAACTACAACTCCCAGCAGCCCGCGCGGCGCTCCGCCTTTCGCCTCAGGGCGAGGAGGAGCTGTGGGCGGTGGTGGTGCTTCTCTTTGCTCGGTCGCGGTTGCGCTCTTTGGTGACCATAGCTGTGTTCTATTGCCTCTCTGGTGAATACTAACTGCATTACGTAGAGGAGGGGAATAGAAAAGCCTCTCTTTATGTTGTAAATGGTACAGAGGGAGAAGCAGTGGAGGAGATGGGCAGGGATGCGGTCTGGGGTGCTGAGGCAGCGTAGTGTAAGTCCTGTAAGGCATAAATTGCAGAATGGCGTCTGGATGAGGAGCTACGAGGTATGGTTTAGCAGCTTGTGGGAGCAATGAGAATGGATGATTTTGTAGGTCCTTTCCAACCTTGTGATTCTATGATTCTCCAGGGGTCACTACTGGGACCAGTGCTCTTTAGCATCCCTGCCAATGACAGTGGGATCCACGTGCCTGAGGAACAGGATGCCATCCAGATCCAGCCATCCAGAGCCAGCACTGCACCCTCACAGCCCTAAAGCTGGCCATATCCTGTTGCTGAAACTATGATGCCAGGGTTGTTAGTTAACGAGTGGGATTTGTGTGTGCTTGGCACAAAAAGACAGTAAAAAATTATTTCCGTTTATATGGAAATGGTGACCTGTGGTTGGCTAGAAAAAAAATTAGCTTTCTGTAACGTTTTGCTGTATTTAAAAAATCCTTTTAGGCTGTTTTTCCTTCACTGTCATTATTGCTAGAAGGATGAAGTTCCAGGGTAACCAGGAATAGGATGAGAGTTGATAGCATCAAGTTGCACGAGGGTCGAGTATTAGAACTTCCTTTTGTTAAAGAACAGTTGGGCACTGGCACAGGCTGCCCAGGGAGTGATGGGGACACTGTCCTGGGAGGTGTCACAGTGCTGTGGAGGTGTGGCACTAAGGGTCATGGTGGGGGTAGGTTGGGTGTGAGGAATCTTAGAGGTCTTTTCCAACCTCCATGTTTCTATAGTTCTTTGAAAGCAACCACAGCTGCCAGAGGTGACTGCAGCCCAGCAACAGAGCACACCATGCAGCACTACGCTTCCCATCAGCTCCAGCTTCACCCTGGAGACTCGTGGACCTGATGCCACCTACTTCTTCACGTCATTGTTCTCTCTGTCTCACGTGTCTCCACATAAGGATGTGTCGTCTGTAGCAACATGATGTAATCTCAAGCCCAACAGCCCAATGCCAGCATGTTTTTCTGGATCTCACCATGGCTGACAAGGGAATGTACACCCTCAGGGATTTGCACCTGACAGCGTGAGGCACAGATGCTGCTCTTCCTATCTTTGTTGCTCTTTTCTGCTCCTTTGTGTTTTATTTTCAAGGGAAAGCCAAGGCTTAGCATAACAGGAGTGCCAGACTCTGAAAGCTTCATTTCCCACCAAAAATAAAAGGACAACGCCTGTGTTAAATACCTTTCTAAGGTCTGCCAAATAGGAACACTTCTTTCAAGAACTCTGTGCCTCACTGGGAAGGCAGTAAGAGGTACTGTTAAAATCAAACTTCGGATTTCAATTCTTGGTGATTTCTTTTTTTTCCTTATGTGTTTACTGACAGCTTTAAGTTATTCTGAGCAGGGATTTTATGCCATTGGATCAAGCAGGCTGTTTCCCTGTAATACCTTCACATAGGACACCGTCAGCTGTGCCCACACCTCGTGTTATCAGTGCTCACCTCCCTGTATGCAATTAACAGCAGAATTTGACCGTCATTGCTGATATTTACATAAGAGAATTACCAATCCATCAGTTATCTCTGCTCCTCCCTGAAGAACAGACAAAACAGGAGATAAAAGGCTTCACCTGTTCTCTCTTTCCTGGGAATGACTGCAGTGTGAAGGGGTTGAAACCTCTCCGTGGGATCTCACAGTGTCAGAGTGTGATCTGCTTTCCTAATGGTTGCTCAGCTAACTCCAGGGCATGACAGCGAGAGCAGTGAAGAAGAAGCCATCGTGATGCTGACACCGGGGCCAGGCACACTGTGGCTCTCCCAGCAATCCATGGAGCTCAACATGCCACATACTGAGCAGCATCAAACGCTCCAGGGCCTAAAAATTGAAGGAAATGTCCCATGGCTGGAGAGAAATCCAAGGCAAGAGGTGGGGCATGGCTCGCTGCAGTGGAAGAGAATGGTGAGAGCCTGCAGGCAGACTTTAACGCTGCTCAGCTGGAGGGGATGACCTCATCCTTGCCAAAACGCATGTGTGCATATGTATGGCTCTGCGTGGATGTGTTGCTCCACTTTCAGGGACAGACACTGCTCCCTGTGCTGCTGCTCTGAAAGGCAGAGCTTCCTCGTGTAGCATAACTGTGGCTCTGAAAAGGTGAATAAGTCCCCTTGCCCCCCACCCCTCAAGTGAATGCTTTTGTTTAACGTAGATAAACTAACGTAAGTTAATAGAGCCTTGTTAATCACATGCAGCTTCTGTTTGGGATTTGCATTTGGGAGGAAGAGCGTTCCCCTTGGCACAGCTGAGTGTCCCAGGGCTGAGTTTGCATCGTCTCAGCATTGTACCCCTGAACAATGGCGTGCAGATTTTGCTCCTGACCAATGCCTTCGATGTTTTTTTCTGCAGAAGAATGGCTGAGCTCACAGCGATATCATTGCACATCAGAAGGAAAAACCATCTGTACGGTCGTGTTAGCGTCCCCAGAGACCTGGCACCACAGAGCAAGCCCTCACCCGTGACAAACTGGATTAGCCCTGCGCTGGAGAGCCTCGGCACCTGGTAGGCGCAGTGTTTCCATGGTAATTCTGTTGCACACCAGGGCTTGGAGCTCCCTCCCACGGTGTTCTCGTTGGTTTTGTTTACCCCCACTTCCTGCAGTGAGATGGGTCACGCAGGATGGACCCAGCTGTGCTCTGCATGCCCTCGCCCTGCAGCACAGCTTCTGTTTTATTATTTATGTATCATGAACACACTGTGCCTCTTGGGTTACCCGGTGGTAGCACAGCAGCTCCCATCGCTTTATTTCCCTCTGTCAGAGTACCATATTCTCAGTCAGACATCACAATCCTACAGCTAGGCAATAGCACCACCTGTGCCAGGGGATTGCAAGCTGCCTGGGGACTGTGTGCCTGGGGAGGTACCTCTGGGGGCTGGATGCCATTTTTAAGCTGATCTGGAGCAGCAGATATGCAGGCAGAGCACAGAGAATGGGAATAGGAAGGATGCAGCAGAGGGGCACTGATAATAGGAACTGGTGGCTGTCACTGGCCTGGTGCTTCATGGTAGCCCTGAGGAAGCCTGACCCTGTGCTCTCCTGCTCGGACAGTGTGCTCTTTGGTTTGCTGAAGAGCTGAATGCCCCAAAGAATTATAACCATACAGCTCAGAGCTGCTTGAAAACCTTGAAGTGAGAGCCGGGAGCTGCTCTCCTGCTTTTTGCTGCAAACACAGCTCCATGAAAACAAACCACAGGTGTTCCTCAGTTCTGCCCATGGGCACATAACTGAGGCAGCAGCCTTGGGCCAGCAAACACAGAGAGACTCAGGCTCATCACCTCCTCCCACCCTGATCCCTTGCCCTATCCCATAAAGTGCATTTCACTCAGGCTCTGCTGACTCAACGTCAGGTGCAGCAGTTCTCACTGAGAAGCACAGGGCAGGAAAGCCACAGCAAGCATCCTCACTCCTGGTGCCACCAGCTCTGCTCTGTGGGAGGCTCTGCCCTAGCTCCCCACCTCCTTCCAGGGCTGTGATTTCTCTGCAGGGAATTTCATCACTCCAGGGAAGCTAGCTTGGGTCATCAGTCCCCTCATATATCAAAGTTTGTCCTTTCTGAGCCAGACCTGGTTATTTTTAAGCCTCCCCACTAGGTATTAATAACCCATATGCGTGCTATGCTGAGCAGTTCCTTTGATACCCGTATGGAAGTGGAGCTGAACTGCTCTGACCCACAGTCATAGTCCCAACGGTTGGTTTTACAGCTGCACTTCTGATAAGTTCACTGCAGCTTATCACCTGCACGTGCCTACACCTGCACTGACACCAGCTCCTCAGCAGGATGGGGAAAAGGCAAAAAGGAGCAGAGCAAAGGGGAGGCAGAACAGTGATCAAAGAGAGCTGGGGCTGTATCTCCCTTCCAACTGGTGCTGCACAGAGAGGGTCCAATGTCACTCCAAATCTGGACTCTGCCTGCAGAGGGCTCCTCTGCTTATTAATTGGGCAGACTTCAGCACCAGTTTGGGATTGCCACATCTTTATCTAAAGCATCTGACTGCTGCCAGGTGGGAAAGAGGCTGTGTACAGGGTGAGATGGACTGATTTGTTCAGAAGAAATGGATGTTTGGGTCACTGAGGGCTCCTGACCTTAAGGGAAAGCCCTATTCCCACAACCACCTGATCACCCAGGTCAACTGTGGCTGAGTTCCTCGCAGGAGGACATCTATCTCCTCTTCTCTTTTGCTCTGGAGGAAGCTGTGCAGTAATAAATAATTAATATCACTGCTTGAAACCACATTTTCTATAGGATTCTGCCTTCCTGGTGCTGCAGCATCTGCCCCAGATCACAGAGTGTTATGAGAAAGAAAGAGGGTCGGGAGAAGTTACCCCAGGAAAGCACAGAGGACCCCCATACTGCAGTGCAGGGGGGGCCACATCCAGATCCCAAGCTGTGTTACACCGAGGTCAGTCTCAACCCCACCAAATCCTTTTCCAAGGTCCAGGCAAACAGCTTACAGCTGTTGTCTCACCTGTGCTTCATTGCTGTGTGCTGAGAAAGGAAAAAAATAACAACACAACAATGGCTGAATCGATCAGCCTCGCACGAGCTCTGTATTTTCCTGGCTGCAGTGATTACTGCAGTCAGCTGCGACGTGCACACCTTGATTTAGTGGTTCAGCCAAGGACAGTGCTCTAGCTCTGTGCTGTTAAAGCCCCACAGATGGGCTGAGCACGAGCAGCAAGGGTGGACCCCCACTGCCTTCAATGAGGAGCTGCTCAGCTGCAGGATGAGCCCCTAATTAGCCCTTGACAGCAGAATCAAGCCCATTTTGGGGGTGCCCCACCTGTCCCCGTGTTTCTGTATCCATCCAAGCATCCCCCAGAGCACAGCACGTTTGTATGGGGACACCCACGGGGATATGACCAGCTGCCACCAGGTGGCACTGGAACCTTGTCACCCAGCCCGGTGGGGTCTGCCCCCAAGGTGGAGGCACGCAGGTTGCCCTGTTGCAGGCTATGGGCCCCCATTTGAATTTAAGGGAAAGGACAGGTGGGTGAAGGAGCTGCCAACGATGGGCCATGGCCTCTTGCACGAGGGCTTTTGCTCCTTGAGAGATTTCAGATTTAGGGTAAAGCAGTGTTATTTTTTTCAATACTGTCATCACACAGCACCCTGTGACACAGCTGTCCTCCTCCCAGACACAGCAGCACAAGGGATTCCGGGGTCAGCAGCTCTGTCCCAGTATCTCCCAGTAGTGCCAGTGGCCGTAGGGATGCCCACATCTCTGGGCCTTTGGGTGGGACACTCACCATGTGGCACCCACTGACCTATCCCATCATGGGGACCCCCATCCAGCTCCAGCACAAGGAGTGCTCAGAGTGCTAGAGGGGGAATGGATGCTGCAGAAGGAGAGAAAACCAGAGCACAAACCCACTCGGGGAAGGAGGATGTTCTCTGGCTGTCCCTGCCCTCCGTGCGTCCTGATTTATTTGCAGAGAGCAGGTTTGTTTGCTTTTCCCAACGTTGTAACTGCAATGCAAACACAACAAATGCTCCGAGCCCCCTCCCAGGGGATATGCATGACAGCAGCATTTGCACCACTTGCCTGGCATGGAAACCAGAGCTGACCTCAAAACAGGGACCCCCCAGGGCTCCCTCCAGGCCTCTGTGTCTGGTTCCATGCCCAGAGCATGACTGAAAGAAGGGAAACCCCCATCTGCTAGGAGAGTCATTGTGCCAAGGTGGACAGCCCTCCCCAAAACACATCCCACGTTTTGGGTCAGGGCTTGGTGAGTGCTCTATGGGCAGCCAAGATTAAGATGTCCCAGGGACAGTGATAGGCACTGTGGCCAGCTCACTGTGCTGCTCCCAGCAGGCAGCCTGGTCTCAAGGACAAGAGCAAGGGCATTCATCCTCCTGGCCACCCCATAACCAAACCCCAATCGCGCTGCTTTAATAGCTAGGACAAAGCCCAGGAGGACCCAAGCATGTCCCTTTTCCATTTGCCACTGCACACTCACCCCTTGGAAAACACATTTGGAAGCTGCAGTACAAAAGGGCAAAGCTACAGGCAGCAGCAACCCGCAGGAAGGAAGCAGGAAAATCCCTGCAGCCCCCGGGGTCCGGCTGGGCTCACAGGATGCACCCAACATTGGCAGTGCAGAGGAAGCATCCCAAGGGCCATGGGATCGGGCTGCAATGCCCAAACTGTGGCTCCTTGGCCACCCCAGAGCCAGGTGGAGAAGAAGCAGATGTGAACCGTCTCAAAAACCACCACCTCCTTTAATTCCCCACCAGTGAAGCAGGACTCAGCCTGGCTCTGAAATCACAGCTTTTAGCCCCAGAAAAACCCACGCTACGCAGTGCAGAGTGTGATCTGGAGGTGATGCTGGCTGGTCTGAGCAGGGAATTTTCCTCCTTTACAGCCCCTGCCATGCTCAGTGTGGCATGAGAATGGTGGGAAAGGAGACATCTCCACCACCCCCACGTCCCCAGCAGCTCTGCAGCAGCGGGTCCTGCCCGCAGGTGACACCGGTGCTCTGCCCCACACCAGGGCTCAGCACCACGGGGTTTGTTCTGCAGGAGGCACCGGGCTCAGATCATGGAGACCCTATTCTTGATGTAGACGTGGTACGGGTCGCTGCGCTTGTCCACCTTCCGGGACCGGGTGTAGCCCAGGATGAGACTGCCCACGGTGACGGCGAAAAGCGTCATGACAAAGAGGATGTACAGGTAGGCGTTGTCGTCCCGGCCGGCGCGGGTGCTGGCATTGTGCGGGGTGCTGGGGTGGAGGATAACCCCGTGGAGGGTTTGGTTCAAGGCATCCAGCATTGCTTGGAGGCTGCGGTGCCACGGCTCCGTCCCGTTGTCCTCCTCCATCTCCTCACCGAGCCTGCGTGGGGTGGCAGTGTCAGCCCCACAGAGGGGGTGACCTGGGGTGATGTTGGGGGTGGGGCTGAGGATTGAGCTCCAAAAGGGTCCTCGAGGCACATAGGGCATGATTTGGTAGACGAAAAAAATAAAAAAAACAAATCCAGCCCCAACCCCTTTGGCAGAGTGCAGAGCCAGGGCACCCACCTTGCTGCTCCCTTCGTTAAATCCACTCTCCCCCTCCCAAATCCAATTAGGAGCGTTTAATTCTTTTTGAATGAAGGCACTTTAAGAGAACCCGGATGAAGTGCTCAATGCTCAGGCACAGATGACTGTCGGACATCCTCTGATGGACAGACAGACGGATGCAACCCCGCCAGGCACTTCCCATGCAGAAACAGACCCCAGAGACGCCCCCCTCCCCCCCCCCCCCCCCCCCCCCCACAAAAACCACACCCAAAAACGCCGC
>VXAB01003393.1:38033-49655 GCA_013399175.1 Odontophorus gujanensis | reverse complement strand
ACCTGTACTGGTGCATGAGGTTAATCCTTCCAGTGTGCTGGACTATACACTTGCCGTTGTGGAACTTCACAAGTTTCCTCTTTGCCCAACTCTCCAACTTGTCCAGGTCTAGATGAATGGCAAACACTCCTCCCAGCTTTGTATCATCCAAAAACTTGTTGAGGGTGCGTACTATCCCTTCGTCTATTCATCTATTGATGAAAATGCTGTGCAAGGCTGGACCCAGTAGCATCACTCGGGGAACACCACTAGCTACAGGCCTCCAAGTAGAATCTGTGCCACTGATCACAACCCCCTGAGCTCTGCCTGTCAGCTACTTCTAAATCCACCTCACAGTTCACTCATCTGTCCTGTAATTCCTTAACTTATACAAGAGGATGTTATGACAGTGTCAAAAGCTATTCTGATGTCAAGGTAGACAACGTCCAGTGCATTCTCAGGCAACTCTCCTGTTCTCCATGGTCTTTCATAGGTGACAGAGAATAGGTCAGCAACCACTCCTGCCAGCTTCCTCAGCAGTCATGAGTGCATTCCATCGGGCTCTATGGATTTGTGTGCGTTCAGTTTGCCCAAACAATCTACGACCAGATTCTCCTTGGGGAAGTCTGGAAGTCTTCCTTTTCTCAGACTCACTCTCTTATTTCCAGGATCCAGTATTCCTGAGGGCCAGTTTTAGCAGCAGAGACAGAAGCAGAGGAGGTGTTCAGTAACTCTGCCTTCTCAGTGTCCTCCCTTATGAGGGTGTCCACCCCTCTGACTCAGCCCATGAACAGCTTGCAGAGTCATTCATGCCCAAATGAGAGACTGACAGTGGAGACTGATCCATGCTCTTCATAAACTACGGCACTCCCACAGTGATGTAACAGATTTTGGCTCTCAGGAGGCAGCAGAGCTCTCAAGACTCCGTCAGACCAAAAGAGAAGAGCCTCTGTGCCTTTTAGAAGGGAGTTAACCACTGCAAGTGCACGGTGTTTCTTTTTTTGATATCTACTGCAGGCTGCTGATGTGGTTTCTTCTAGGAGATCTTCAGGAGTCAGCAGTCCACACTTGAAGCCTGGGAGGCCAACTTTATCTCGGGCAGCATCAAAGTAGGGGTGACCAGTAGGGTAAGGGAGAATATTGTCTGGCTCTCAGCCCTCGTAAGGCTTCATTTGGAATTCTACATCTAAGACTTGGGTCCTCTGGACAAAAAAAGGTGTGGAATTGTTGGAGTGGGTCCAGAGGAGGGCAAGGACAATGTAGTTGAGACACTATGTTATTTCTACTCCATACTTGAGAAAACCAAATTCAGGATTCAGCTGGAAGAGAATATATCAAGAATATAACTAACAATTTCACTGTCTAATTCCAGTTATCTATATAAGGGATTTTGCAGTGAGATTGAGCAGATAGAATAACACCAAGAGCTGCAGCCCAGAGGAGGTGGTATCAGTGTGTGCAAGAGTGACAAGAACTGCAGCACTTCCTGCACAACTTCCACCTCTTTTGTCCCAGACCAGTACATAATTTAGGTGAGATGCAGATGTCTGGACTTGGGTAATGTATCTTCACACACATCCGTTGCAGGCCATAGGTTTTTCTACTGAGTATATATCTTCTAAGTTGGCAAAATCTACTCCAATCATGATTTTTGAACCTTTTGTTAAGTTTCATGGTTTCAATTCAGTATTTTGTAGTTTATTTTCTATGTAATTGTTTTGCATTTAACCAGGACCAATGATATTTAGTTCCAGTCCCAGAACAGTTTCAGTAATTTACACTTGCACATCTACTGTGGGTTGCACTTGTAAAATAGCCAAAGGCCCACCCAGCCAGTATCCAACACCCAACATCCCCAAAAAGGCAGAGAGAAAAAAGGTTGTAAAAAGAAAGGGTGAGGGAGATCACATACCAATCACCAGCACAGGCAATACAGACTGAGCTTGGGGAAAATTAATTTATTGCCAGATTTATATAATTTATATCCAGACAGTGAGATACAGATACAAAAATTAAAACTACTTCTATTAAAACAGTGATATTAAAATATCAGTACAGCCTCCTACTTACCAAGGTACAAGTAGACAGTAAGATAAGCAGCATATGAACCCCTCTGCTTCCACTCTATGGTATTTATGCCAATCATTAAGAAAGGGAAAATAGGTGAAAGGAATAAGAATAGAAGCTGTGCAGGGAGATAAATTAAACACAAAGTGGTTTGAGAATGTTATCTTTTTTTTTTTATCACGATTCCATCTTAATTTTGGAGGCAGGCGACCCTTCTGATCTTCTGGCCAAAAATCTGTCAGTGACAAAACTGCTCACATAAAACCCATTTTTACTTTGTTTGTTTCATTAAATCCCTGCTTTTCAGTCTTTCACCCATATATTCACACACACACACATACCTTCTTAACAACTTATTCAACATTTTTTCAAATAACTGTATAATTTATAATCTTTCATATACTTTAGAATCTTAGTATCGTAAAAGGGCTGGATCTGAAAGGCACCTTAAAGATCATTGAGCTCCAGTCCCCTTGCTGTGGGCAGAGTTGCCAACCACTAAATCAACCACTGGATCAGGCTGCCTAGGGTTCCATCCAACCTGGCCTTGCAGTACCTTGCACACCTTACATTTCTGGTGTGCCCATTCAAAACACACAAAAAAAGAACTCTTATATCTCTGGCACTCTGAATACACTTTCTGTAAAGGAAGCAGGGTTTCAAGAAGATAAATATAACTTTAGATCTTTTTCTTGGCTGCATAACTCTGTTGTTGCTCAGTTATTTGAACTTGTACAGCAGAACTTTTTGTGTTTTGTAAGCTTCTTAAATATAGAATTTGGGCAGCTCTGTGATTAGGACCCAAACTTCATGGATTGTTAGTGATCTAGTACTGGACCTGTGTACATGTTATGCTCTTAAGCCAATGTATCAACATCCCTGTAGATTCTGGGAAAGCTCTTTTTCACTTCACCCTGTGTATTCACTAAAAAAAAAAAAAAGAAAAAAAGGCATTATTTCCCATGGCAGCCTTCTAAATGATTAAAACGCAGTCAGACTGAGAAAGCCAACTTTGGAAATATAACAGTTATGACCTGTGGTCTGAGCTAAGCTAAAAAGTTTCAATCAGAGCTTCCAGCATTTACTATTAAATCCTGAGACATCCATCTGAGACATCCAGAATCATCACTGCTTTTGAAATAAGTTTGTCATGGAGAACTACTCTGCATGTGTTCACTTATATTTATGGTCATTCGTTAGCATGTTCCATTAAGAAACTTGATTTGGAGAGGAATAATGTTTTCATGAAACTATTAATAATGCTTCCTAACTACAAGTTACATGTTTGCTGCATCATCTATGACACACACTTGAACTTACGTGCTCAAGGTATACAATATCGATTTTGTAGTTTAAGAAAATGGTTGTATCAATACAAAATTTTGTTTTCAATTTTACTAACTAGAATCAAGAATAAATATTTTGTATTCATCAAAGTTATTCAGATTCATCCCAATGTAAAGGAAGAACAAAGTGTGATTTTGTGTTTGGAGCTTGTTCACGTGCTTCTGCCTGCTATCACAGCCTACAAAATATAAAACCAGACCATTTCATAGAATACAATCCTCTTTTGTTCACATGTAAAGTAGAATTCTTTGTTGATACAAAGGTGAGCAAATGGTCTCTCCAAACATCATAAATATTCATTCAAGCAGCTAAAATATATTCAGGAGTTGAAACAAAATCCTTCTATTATCATGATAACTCTGAATTTTTTATACAAGTCTGTAAGTAATACTCCAGGGAATATAGAGAATTGAATTCAGGCATTTTCTCAGTCACAAGCATAGAACATTGCTGAAAAATCAACTTATGATCATGGGTTTTTAGGTGTATTGCTCAGAAAGGTTTTTGTTCATTCTCACTGGCCTGCTGCTGTCCTCTTATAATTTACAAGCATGCAAGCAATCTAGTATATCCTCGTTTGAAAAAACTTCAAAACCTATTGGCACTTTTCAGCAGTAACACTGTGTAATTTCACTCTTGCATAATTGTCTTTAGCAAGTACTTCTAAGGAAAAAGGACTTTCAAGTTCACGTAAAAGGAGAAGCTGACTACAGTATGCTATGTCTGATGATAGCATTAAACTTAGCTGTGTACCCTTTCGGACTTTCAGCACAGGTGTTCCTTTGTTAGCATGGTCCTTTCCAAATGTTCTGGCTCTTTGACAGAGATAACGTGTCTGGAAATGGATTTTGCTGCTGGGACTAACAACTGCTTTTCAAGGTTAAACGCAATTCTTTTTATGTAAATGCATACATGTGAATGAGGAAGAAATGGCATGCAAGCCACAGGTGGAAAGGAAGAGGTGGGTCAGGATGCAGGAACTTTATCCTTTAGCAATAAACATCACACTTGTACACTTTGCTCCATCAGGTATCACCTTTGCTCTTCCATCAGATATCACCTTTTCTCTTTCATCAGATATCACCTTTTCTCTAGAAAACAATGCAACAATTAAAACTCTAATATGTGTGAGACTTAAGGAAAATAAATGAAACAAAGAATTATTCTTGGAAAAGCTAGGGAATCTTTTTCATATCACATCAATCTAAATTTTATTCCTGAAACCTGTAGCAAAAATCTATGCTAACTATGAACAGCACAGCAGTAACTCTCCCCCCAAACTTAAACAAACATGCCCACAAACAAGTAGGATCTACAAAGTGTGTTCTTTTTCTCAACCTTTTTACCTAAACGTTATTACCCTGGTGTGTACCAAAGAATGAAATGGCATATCAGCTCAGTGCTGTGTCCTGTATTCCAGAGACAGGGGGAGAAAGCGCTAAGTGATACCATGGAACACATTCAAATAAAGTCTAATAGTTTTTCTTATAACTAAGGATGAGATGTAATCCATTGAAGCTGTGTTTTTTAAAGGTATTCCTTTGATAAATTGCAATATTAAAAATACAAAAACCTATGAGTCATAAATTCATGTATCAACTATGTAATTTCCATGTAAACCAAAGACTGTGCTAACATCATTAGTATCAGTTCTAGGGCTGTCTCCAACACAATTGCAAATAGTTTCAAATATGACTTTACAGAATCAAACAGTAACAAAAATGAATAGCTATTTTGTCTTGAGACAAGTCCTGTTTGTCATTATCTCATCTAAATAATAATCAAATCAATATTTCTTCAACTTTTTGTAAGAAGATTTTATTTTCTAAGAATAAAAAAGCTGACTGCTATCTTTTTCCTCTTTTGTAGTAAACATCAAACATTTTGGTTCATTTGCCTTTTTTCTCTTGAGTCACACAGGGAAAGGTGGAGATGAGAAGAAAATCAAGCAGACAGGAAATATCGTACTTGCAAGAATTTTATTTTCCACTGACACATTTTTCATTTTAGAACAAGCACTGCTCCCTGCCTAACCAAGGCTAGTAAGGCCCAAAGAAAAAGGTGGAAATAAAAGCTATCCTCAACACTGACCTTGCTGCCTCTCCACGTTCTCCAGGTGACTTCAGTGGCCCCATCTAGGGCATTTCATGGACACTGCCCAAGTTCTGCAAGCTGGCACATATATCCTCAAAGGCACAACCAGGACCCATAAATCCTTTCTGTCCCCCATAGAGACATTGTTCCCATTTATTTTGTGTCTCTGTCCCTGTTTCTCCCATAGGAACTCTTCTACTGGAGTGATGCTTCCCTTATATTGAGTCAGTTTGCATGGCTGTGTCAAAAGTTAACAGGTGAGGCAGATAGACCAGGGACATTATGGCATAAAAAGGAGTGGGAATGAAAAGCCCTGGTTGTGTTTGTGATCTTAAGGCAAATGGGAAAGGCAAACAAAACAAGTCAGAACACTGGACTCTGGGAGAGTGAGCTGTTTAAGGAACAACTGAATGAGATCCCCAGGGAAGCTGTCTTTAGGGACAAAGGATTGGAGCAGAGCTGGCAACCCTTTAAGGATGCCTTTCTGAAAACAAAAGAGCTCTCCATCTCTCAGCATAAGAAATCAAACTAAAAAGGCAGGAAACCAGCATGGTTAGGCAAGGATCTGCTGCTCAAACAGATGGCAAAGAAGGACAAGTACAGGCAGTGGAGGCAAGGATGCCCCTGTGAAGAACACAGTTGTGCCATCCCGACATGCAAAGATGAGATCAGGAAAGCCAAGGTGCACGTGGAACAGAACTTGGTGAGGTACACTGGTCAGAAGAGACAGACCAAGGAGACTATGCTCCCTGTGACAAATGAGAATGAAAAATTGGCTTCAAAAAACTTGGGGAAGGCTGAGGTACACAAAGTTCTTTGCCTCAGTCTTCACTGATAGTCAGGCATCCCACATCCCACATGATCCTGAAACTTTAGGAGGGGTTCGGGGAAACAAAATCCCTCCAACTGTATGAGAAAGGAACATCTGAGACCACCAGATGAGACTGAACCTGCACAAGTCTGTGGGGCCAGATAACATGTATCCCAAGTCCTGATGGAGTCAGCTGACATAGTGGCCATGCCACTCTATCGTATTTCAAAATTCAAGACTATCAGGCAAAGTTTTTGAGTGACTGAAAATAAGGAAAAAACACTCCCATTTTTAAAAAAAACTGGAAAGAAAGACCTGGGGAACTACAGGCTGTTTTGCTCCTGGCAAGATCATGGAGTAGAGGTGGAAGAGATAAAGTACGTATGAGATGAGGAGGTGATCCAAGATAGCATGGTTTCAGCAAAGACACATTGTGCCTGACCAACGTGGTGCCTTTCTATAGCAGAATAATGGCACCAGTAGTCAAAGGAAAGGTCTTAATGTCTTCAAATTGGGCATCTTGAAAGACTTTTGGTGCCACACTGCCTGATCTCTAAATTGGAGAGATACAAATTTGAAGACAGGACTACCCGATGCATAAAGAATTGGTTGCATGACTGCAGTCAGAGGGATGTGGTTGGTGACTCTGTGTCCAGGTGGAGGTCTGTCATGAGTGATGTCCCTCAGGGATCAATCTTGAGATTGGTGCTCTTCAGCATGTTTAACAATGACCTAAATAGTGAGATCAAGTACGCTTCAGCAAATTTGTAGGTGACACTAAGCTAAATGGTAGAGCTGATACAATAGAAGGAAGGGATGCCATCCAGTGGGATCTGCACACTCTCAAAAAGTGGGCACAGCTGAACTTAATGCAGATCAATAAGGCCAAGTCCAAGGTGCAAAACTTAGACTGGGACAATCCCAGATACGTTCACAGACTTGGAGAACTCCTTGAGGTCAGCACTGAAGAAAAGGACTTGGGTGTTCTGGTGGACAAAATATGAAATCGAACTTAACTCTCCTCCCTTTAATATTTAAAATTTTTATGAATCTCGATGTTATATAATTACTTTTCTATGAGTAATATTAACTCCTATTTTGATGCTGATGATTTTACCGAACAGTAAAAAGCTAGTTGCTTTGATGCTGGAGTTCTCTCTCTGAACTTCTTCCTCTGCATTGTTTTTCTTTTGTGGAAGAGGGCAGTGGAGCTGACTGCAATTGTTAATACTTACTCACTAGACTGATTTTGAAACCTGATATCTATTTTTCTTTTCATGGAATATTTCAGCATAAAAAAAGATTTTTATTAAGTGAAAAGAGATTTCAGATGTTTCATTTTTTCTTCTGCAAGTGCTGTAAGTGAAATAATGAGCATCATCCCTTAAAAATAAAATATTTTGAAGTATCAGAACATAAACAAAGACAAATATCCAGTTTGGTTATTTTCCTTTAAAAATCATCAAGAATTCACTTTAGCCCATCATTTAATGTGACCTTAGCAATAATTCAGATGAATAATTGGGCCTAAAATTTGTTTAAATGTACAATATACAAGAAAAAAATATATATTTAAGTTTATCAACAACTCACTAGGGCTGTTCATTTTAAAATACATTGGCATGATAGAACAGAAGTTGAGAATTGCTAATTGCAAGAAATAATACTTTATGCCTTCATGCACTTGTATGATGATTGTTGAAAGAGATCTCATGTATTCCGTGGTTTCCTAAGATATTGTTTTAGCCTGAGTTGAATGCAGTATCTAATTGCCAATTGCAACACATTATGTTTACATAATATGATACCTATTTTTTCCACTTGAGCAGATAGAGTGGGTATCTATTTATATTATCATAATATTTGAGTCAGTAGCGGCTGATTAGTTACACTGAAAACCAGCAAAAGCAAAAGCAATCTCCTGAATAAAAATCGGTATCCTTTGTGGCATGTGAATGGAAATAGGCAAATAAGAAGGGAAATGTGTTCTTCTATATTAAAGTCCTGCTGTTCTTCTGATAGGGTCTATTTAAACCAATAAAACTGTAAAATGTGAAATTCATCCAAGTTTGTCTTTTTTCCCTTCCCAGATAACTGAAGATCTTGGCATTGCTTAGCAATAAACAGACACAGAGATACAGCCCTTAACTGAACAGTGTGTGTTATTTCCTTTTTGCAAGGTACACGTAAAGTGCATCCCTGTTACCACATTTGATAGAGTTCATTTGGGTGAAGAGGATCTGCTTTGGATGAGCTGTGTATTCCACTAATGAGCATTTTCTATATATTGCTTCTTATGAAGAACTGACAGCCTTGTAATAATCTGTTTTGACAGTATTTTCCTAGAAATATTGTGTTAAATATTTTTAGACATGAGGGATCATGGACATATGGATATAGTGGTGTGTGCCTTTCTAATTATATGCATTATACAATTTGCCATTGTTGGAGACTGTTGTACCATCTTTCATTCATTTAATAATGCTTTTGCAAATTGGCAGATAGCATTTGGGCTAAAATACACACAGGGTATTTGGAGGAATAAAACATGCTCTGCCTTTTCTCTAGTGTAGAGCAATTTGTCAAGTAATTAGCCAACGTAATTAAATTTTTGTAGCACTAATCAAACGAATATGCTAAAATTTTCTTTGCACAGCCAGTTTGCTGTCTGCTTGCATTTAACTTGATGGTTTGAAAGAGGCCCTACTATGTCTGCCACTCCACTTAATCACCTCATTTGCATTTTATATTGGTAAATTAAATTAAGCACCAGTGGCTTTTAGTATGATTGACTATGGTCAGGGCTGTTCAGATGGGACTTTTTCACAGAAAATTAGGCACATTTTAATATAAGTGAGTCTGTGCTTTCAGCATTCAGCAAACTACATTCACTCAGCTAATTAAAAGTGCTTGTTGCCTTTTGCCAATGTATGATAGATTTATCCAGCTGGTGTGTCCATTTTCTTTTGCATAATTTCTTGATGGAAGTTTTTTATCTTTATACATAATAAGATTGTCTAAACAACACTTCAAACCAATTTGAAAGAACTATATAAATAATATTTTGCAGAAGCTATTTACTTTGAAAGAAATACACTTGCTGCTCAGCAAACTGATTAGGTTATATATCTGTGTTTTTGCATCCTTCTACAGTATAATCTTTGACACTAGGAAATTTTCAGATTTCACTGACCCAGAATACATCCTTTTCACAAAATCACGGTGAAAAGCTGCTGGTGAGTACCCCTGACCTCTCTTTCATGGTGTGGAGTTTGATCCTCCTGCAGATAAAATATGACCTCTTACATATGAAATTTCTTATAGGATAAATTTATTAATCTACCAGGTATAAGTGTTCTTTCATTACTTGTTATCTCAAAGGATAGTTTTCCATATATAAAGCATTGCCTGCAATGGGCATGGATATTTTTCAGGCAGTGTGAACACAAATATTAAAATGCATTGCCTGACGAGTTGAAGTTCATATATGTGCCAACAGCCACAAAATAGAAAAGATTACGTATTTCAAAATATATATATGTCAAGCTTTCATCAGATTTTGGTAAGAGATTGACTGGGTAGTACAATAACAAATTACAAAACGAAGGAATTAGAAGATGTAATCTCCTTTTCATAACAGAATTAAGTTCACACAGTGTTACTTAGTTCCTTGTGTATGTATGCCCATAATTCTATTGTAAAAGGACTGATTCTACAAAAAAATTCATGTTGCTGACTGAGACCTGACCTGAGATAATGTAGATGACAAAAAGATCATTTTAGACCCAGCCTGTAAAATATTTGGTATCATCCAAAATTATCTGGCTTCGAAGTGACACATGCTTCCGCTCTGATAGGGTGATGGAAAGATACTGTTTTGGACAGAAGTACACAGGTTGTGATGGAAGGACAAAGTGCATTTTCTTTATAGACATGATTGGTAGCAGGTAAGGAAGAAATGAAAGAGAAGAGCTGTGGAAATCTCAATGAATTTTCCAGAAAATTGAACAAAAAATGTAACATTAAATGCAGGAGGTTTATACAAAGTTCCAAAACAAAATTCTCCCCTCCAAGCAGCAAGACTTATTGCTGAGGTAGCTGCAGACTGCTCAGACTGCTCTGTCAATAGAGCTGTGACAGAAGTAATTTAAGAGAGGGAAAGAGGGCGATCTTAAACTGTTGTAGCTATTTGTTAAGTAAGCATGTGTCTAAATCTTTAGCCATGCAATTAGCCTTATTGATCGAAACTAAAGGCTCGCATATAGAAGGCTGAATTTTTCGTATCAGGTTCTTTTGGATGAAATTTGGGAAAAAAAAGTACAGTGTTAAAAGTAATACAATTGAAAGAATAGAAAAGATTGGTAGAAATATAGGAAAACTATTTTGCAAATGTTCAAGTAAATATGATACAACAATGCACCTAACTGTAGTGCTCTAAAAGAGAGACATCATTTAAAAATGATATTTGCTTCCATCACCATTATTTTTCTGCAGTGATATACATTAAACTTCTTGAAGGAGTCAGAAGATTTCTCTGTAAACATTCTTCTGCATTTCTCAAAATACTAGACATTAAGTTCCATATCATATTCCTGTCCCTAATGTGAGAAAGCATCCTTGGACATGGAAATAGCAACTTAGTTGCAGAAATAATATAGGAGAAAAAATATTAAAACCCATATAGGCCTCAGAAGAGAAGCTCAAGCTGAGTCCTTGGTCCACAATGTGCAAATATAACAGATGTCTAAGTACTGCAATGAAGCTTTAACTAAACATAGATCAGAACCTCCTTGCTCTAACCTCATAGAGATTATCGTGATAAGAACTTGGTCTTGCTCTGTCCTATACCTGTCTCTGTCCAAAAGGAAATGTTTGATGCACAGTGTATTTTGGTACTGGGACAAAATACAGAAAGCTATGCAGCTTATCTTCCTGAGATTCTAGGATGAATTCCCTTCCCTATATCTTACTGTGCTTTAACTGATTTGATGGTAAACCAGTCTCTTTTTTTAAAGCTCACTGAGAACTGTTCTTTTTAATAGATGCTGTAGTATGACCGTAGAGAAGCTATAAAGAATTTGTGACCCTCTATGGTTATTTTTGTTGATTTAAGCAGGAAACATTGACATGTGATATTTTAGCAGATTACACACTTCCTCAGTTTATGAATCTGTATTAGTCTGAAAACTTACCTAAAAATCTCTTTTATTTTATTCCAGTGCCTAGAACTGAGAACCCAATTCAGAAACCTTTCTTTATAAAACCTACCAGAGTTCAAATCCTGATCATTTTGCCCCAAATTTACTATGAGCATTAAAATGAAC
>VXAB01003393.1:4552-17699 GCA_013399175.1 Odontophorus gujanensis | reverse complement strand
AAAAAAAAAAAAAAAGTGCATATTTAATTTTTAGTAATGAAGAGGCATGCTGATCTCAATAGAGTACTCCTTGAACATGGCATAAAGAAAGCACTTGGTATAACAACTGAGGAACCAAGCAACAAATCTAAAGTAGCCTCTTATTTCTATACAGCTGTAAAAGCTCTGCAGTAAGCCCCTGAAAGGGAACATTTATGTGTTTTATGTTAATTTAAAATGCTTGAAAGCAGCCAAAAAGGAGGCTTAGTTCTGAAAAAATCCTAGACTTAAACCCCTCTTAAGCCAGGGCATGTCTATGATGCTTCTTTTAAAAAAAAAAAAAAAAAACAACTGAGATCTTTTGTTCCTTGTGAAATGTTAGGTATTTTTCATGCCATTTCTGTTTTGTTTTCTTTTTTCCTTTTGTCTTTTATAGAGTGAGGCAAAATTTTCTCAGTATCTAAAACTCCTATTAACCTACAATGCCCTTCAGTCAGAATGTAATATTCTTGTGCCTTTTTCTGTGCAGAAGATCGTGCACCCATGAGCCTGTTTATGTGAGTATTAAATGCAAGTGCGTAAGACCTTCTGAGCATGTTCCTGCCTTAATTCCAGTCCTTGCCAAGAAGCTCTTGGCAGGGGCTGTGCAATTTGTCAGTTTTTCAGAGGGAGCAGCAGTGGCCAAGCTTTCTTAGGATCTCCCCTGCGCAAAATCCAAAGGAAGTCAGTGGAAGGCTACTGTGTTTCAGAGTTGCTATTGATTTTGCAGGCTCGCTGCACAGGAACTACACTAACTGGAGACCAAGGGGTTTGTATCTTGCCTCTCTGATACGCTTCTAAATGTCTCCACCCCTTTTCTGCAAGCCTGCAAGATTAAGGAATTCTTCCTTGGGAAGATCTAACACCAGATGGAAATCTGCACACTGAAAGACACAAAACTTCTGTCACCTTTTGTAAAAATACTCTAATCAGAAGTTTTGTTCTAAAAGTTATTTGAATGAGAAGGAATGTTCTACTCTTTTTCTCCTGGAAAGTAACAGCCTTATTAATGGTACTACCATGGAAACAATATTTCTAATGAAAACGATAGAACTCACGAAAGTCTTTTATCTCTCCTGCTGAAACCAACTGGTCAGCAACTCCTGAATTCAGTAGTTGATTTTATAACAGTGTGAAGGTTAATGGATTGTTTTCTACTCCTTTCCAGAGCAAATGTCAGCCCTACAAAGGTCCATTGCTCACCAGAACTCAATCTAGAGTCCTACTCTCTGGCACCAGAAGACTAATAGACTAATGCATTAATTCACTGAGTTTCTCTGACCTAGGACTGCTTGCATATTTTTTAACATGAACTATAGCAGCAATGGCATTCCATCATAACTTCACTTACCTTCCAACTATGTTTTCAGAATGCATACAAAAATCTCCATATCCTGATTGTTGCCATTATTATAAATATAAATTACTGCAGGAGGGCAAGAGAGGAAAGAAAGACTCTTGGATTCAACTAATAAATATAAATGCATTAAAACTGAATATCCCAGCTGGCTGAACCTATGAACAGCTCATTAAGGGAACCTTTGTTTATTTTTTTCTAAGAATAGTCTGCCTTATGTATATGCCCACAATAGGTAAGCAAAAATTTATTTTCTCCATTGAATATTTTGGGTTTTGTAACAGAGTCCATCACTGAATGTACTTCTTTGACAATTCACTAAGTATAACTACCCCCAGAATTTTTTCAACATGTCTGGAAAGTCTTACTTATAGAATAGATGGTACAGGCAAAGCAATGATTTTATTGGAGTGATCATCTATTTTCCATGTGCTAGGAAATACATATCAGCACTGCAACTCACAGGAAATAGAAGGGGACTGATATACAGCTGTGAGTTAATAATGATAAGAGGATGAGATGGGAGATGAGAAGAAAAAGCTGCATCTATATGTAAGGAAGATGAGAAATGATTTTGGTTCTTCTTCACGTTCTAGAATTCAGATCTGAGTTATTGCACTAGCAAAAGGATATTACATCTTTAGTCCTTCTGAAGGATAATATTCACCAGCCTGAAGGAAGAAGGGAGCAGGGAATAAACGGCTTCTTGTTCTGGTGATGCAGAAGTATCACTCAGAGAAAGTTGAACTTAGCATATGAAAAATTCTGTTCACATGGAGAAATAGTGAAAACTAAAGGAATAGACACAAAAACTGTTTCTTACTGTGTCTTTAGAAGTCTGCTTTCAGTGACATTTGAAAAATCTGAAACATTAAAAAACAAACGCAGCTCATGAAGTCAGCATTTGAAATTTTGCATTTGAATCCTTTCACTTTCAGAACAGCCCACAGTTTGAGTTGAGGTCAAGTCCATTAGCAATTAAGCAGCTCTGGTTTTTTACACTGAGAGAAATACCTTGAGATGTAATTACACTATGAATAGCTAAAACAACCAAAGTATTAGTGCTGGAAAAAAAAAAAAAAAAAAGAAGAAGATGCAAATGAGTGTAACCTAATCAAGTTGCTCACTTAGTTTTACCTATTCTATGGTATAAGGAATAGAGTAAATCCTCTTTCTGCCATGCAGGATAAAAGTTTATTTGAAGTTGGAGTCTATAGCTGCCTTTTCACAGTAAATTGACCTTGTTCCATGCAGCCAATGTCATAATGCTCTGCTTTATCTAGGCTGAGAGAGAGAAAATCGCAAATTGCTTCTGCATGATTAGTTCTGCCACTTCAAACGTGTTTCTTCCGAGTTGGCTTCCACACTTACTGCTAGAGATATGTGCCGCTGGGAAACCCTAATCTGTCTCTGAAGTCCTCTGATTTAGTAACCCTTCACCAGCCGGTGTGTTATCTCAGTGAAATGACTCTTGTTGAGAACAATAGAAGCAGTATGGAAATAATGAAGTAACATTATAAATGCCTTCTTCAACATCAGGCTAACTTTTATCCAGTCATTTCTGGCTTTACTGATGGTGGTTGCTTCAGAGCAGTGGACCTTTCACAGATACATATTGCTTTTGCATTTTTATTTTTGCACAAAGCATTTTTCTTTAGTCTATGCACCATGCCTTGATGAATAAGTAAATGTCCTTTTTTTTTCATTTTAGAATAGATAATAATATATGTAGAGAACAATATATGTATATATTTTCCAAACTTGGCGTTTGGATTTTTTGTGGTGATTTGTTGATCTTCTTCACTCAAAATTCAGAAATCATGATTAATCATAGTTTTCTTGCTAGATAGTGTGTCAAAAATAAAAAATAAATTAAAAAAAAAACATTCAACAAAAGAAAAAAAAAACCCCAAAAAAAAAAAACCACGGTAAAAAAAACAAAAAAACCAACAAACAACCCCGATGCCCATCAAAAAAAAAAAAAAGAAATTCATATAAAACAAGATGAAATTACTATATGTAGTTCCAGCCTGGAAACAGCCATTAAAACAGGTTCATGATTGATAAAGTACATGGTGGTAGCTTTTTTGCCTCCAAAAAGAAATGCCAAGGACACTACAGACAGACGTTAGTACTAGCGACAAGATTCTCTCAGTATGTGGTTTCTTGATGGATGTGATGTCTGCACAGTTGCAACTTTACAAATTCTAGTGCTAGTACAGCAAGAAGTCAGTTTCTCAGAATTAGAATGCTTTTCCTGACTGCTAACTCTACCCAAACGTACTACATGCATCACAATAAGAGAATCACAGAGTATCCACATGCTGAAAATCAAGTTCATGTTCAGAGTATTTAGGATAAGGACATAGGCATTGTTTGTGTCATCTATTGTGATTGAAAAATTGAAACATTACATTTATAAATTAATTTTAATGTGTTTTCTTGCTCTGTAATATGAGCGCTTAGAGTTATACTCTGTATTCAGCCATACTAAGAAACTAATACTTATTCACAAAAGCTTTGTTAGTACTGTAAAATATATCTATATATATGTACCATCTATACATATATACAGCATTTTCATAGAAAATAAATTTCAAGCATTTGTCTTTAACAGAAGCCAATCACTGCAGTTTATGTCCTCCAGAAATCTCAAAGCCACTTACTCTATCACTGTATGAATTAGAAGCATCTAGTGATATTAGTGATTTCTTTTTTTTTTTAGTGAAGTAGAGCAGCAGTAACAAGCTGAACATGACAGGTATTTAAAAATAAATTGCTTCATACAAAAATGAAAAAGAGGAAAATGCCAACTTCCTGTGACAAGATTCATGCTGAAGTGGTGTTTTCAGATATTTATGACCAAAGGAGGCTATAACAGTTTACAGGTGAAAAGGAGTGTGTGTAATCTGCTACCTGACAAATAAGTCTTGTATCAAAAGATTTTGCTAATCAGTCAGACAAAAAAATGGTATGTGATGTCAACTTCTGTTAAAGATTTTATAAATGATGACATCCTGAAAAACAAAGGATTGTTTGCGTAGCAGCATTTCTGTTGAATTTACTGTCTTATTCCCAAGCACTAGAAACAGAACAACAACAAATCCAATTAGTTTTACAATCATTGGTCTTACGGTCTATGCCTAGGACTGGGTGCTAGAAAGCAGATTTTAATACTAGATCCACTTGGAGTCTCTGAATGTTTTAAAAACACCTAATATATTATACGAGTATCCATAATGATATTTTTCTGTGAATTTATAGAAATGAAATAAGCACTGATGAAAGCATTACTTATGGTGCATCAAGAAGCGAAAGGAATTCAAAACACAGCACGAAGTAGTTAATTTGTCAAAGCTACTGATTCATAACTGATCTAAAATTGACTTCAGGAAGAAGCAGGTCACCCTACTGTGGCAGTTAACAAACCTTTGGAATACATTTCACTACAAGGAAGCTGATTTCACTATTCCTGTGAAATTGATAATCTATGCAACTATGACCATATAAAATTTTAACAACCTTATTTGTGAAAAATTTCAGAAGAAACTTCTAATCCTCATAACCTTTTTGGTTTTCTCTAAGTACTATTGAAATGGAAATGAACTCATTCCTGAGTCTCACTGTAACAATTATTATTTTTTTTTTTTAATTATCACCGTTGTTACCACTTGCCCAAATATAATGATAATACTCTAATTCATAAATCCTATATTTAAGTATGTGGTGCAGAATGCAAACATTACTCAAAGACCACCAAGTATCTCTTAAAAAAATCTTTATCAGGCTCAACTGTACCCATAATGATTATGCTGCATCCCTTACCTGAAGTATGAACATAGACCACACAATCTCTGCTCACTAAAACTGAAAGTAGGGAAGTCAGCCTGTTGTCAGAAACAAGAGAGTAGCTTCAACCATGTCTTCTCTTCTGAATAGATTTTCTTGTATTCCTGCAATTAAAGAATTTCTAATGACCAGTTAATTATTCTAAAGACTCAAGAGCAGAAACTGATATTTTGTATTTTAATGGAAAAACTTACTTCACCCATAGAAGCACCATTTAAAATCAAGTTTTGCTGATTTCTGTCTGTGTTAGAAACATAATCCTTGCACTAAATTAAAATGCAGCGTTATTAGTATATCTCGCATAGTTTCTCATTGTGAACATACAAACTGGCTGGAAATGGGGCCAATATCTCAGATTCAAAACTTCCATCTGTTATTAGTAATGACCCTCAGGTCTCTTGCTCCAGGTAATAGACTCAATAATGACCATGCTGTCCATACTCTGCTTACATATAGTTGTCTGAGGACTTCTTAATAAGAGATTTTAAATGGAATTCCTATTCTCAAGTGAAAAAAGTAGAGCAAGACTTCCACATCTGTGCTAGAGAAACTAAACACAATTGTTCTTACTTAGAAAAACATGGAAAAAATCACACCTTTTGTGTTTTGATTTGAAAATCTAGCTTTCTGTGATAGAACTGGATGGGTTTTTTATTTTTATTTTTTCCCCACACTGATGTTGCTTATCTTCTGAATGTAGAAACATTGACAAAACAAAAGGGGACTCTACAGGACTTCCCAGACTGTGCTTCTTATGCACGAGGGCTTCTGTGCAGAGTAATTCAAGAATTCAAATGCATCTTGGTTTTGACTGGGCTAACAAAATATAAAATATTGGGCAACATCTGTGCTCTCTTACTTGTAAATCAATCCTTTCAGTCAATGCAGAAATTTATGAATTTCCATAACACTTCTATGGTTAGTACTGCTTGCTATCATGCAGTCAGATATTCTCTAGCAGGTAAAAATGCAGCATTGACTATTGGATATGTGTCAGCCACCAGTAACTAGGTTGAGCTGAAACTGGAATAAAGCTGTACTTCCCTAAGTTGTTGGTAACATGTAATAAATATTCAGCATGATACGTACTCTGATTATCATTAAAGATATAAGGCACAGTATGGAGAATATAAGCTAAAAATTAGTTAAAAATATTATTTACTTAAATTATGCTTGTTGCCCTTTTGTGCAAACATTAAGATTCTACAATATCTATCTTTCATTGTTCAAGACTGGACCTCGTCAAGTGTGTATAGTTTCTACGCTACTCAGTATCAGTGGATAAAGGAAGATCAACTGACATCATTTACCTGAGTAAAGCCTTTGACACTGTCCCGCATGACGTCCTGGTCACCAAATTGAAAAAAAAAATGGATTTGATGAAGGAACTACTTTCTGGACAATGAACTGGCTGGATGGTTGCACTCAGAAAGTTGTGGTCAGTGGTTCAATGTGCAAGTGGAGCCCGGGGACGAGTAGTGCTCCTCAAAGATCAGTGCTCGATCTGGTGTTATTTATCATCTTTGTAGGTGACCTGAACACTGGGTTCGAGTGCAGTCTCAGCTGGTTTGCAGACAGCGGCAAGCTGAGTAGTGCAGTTGACATGCTGGAGGGAAAGGATGCCATCCAGAGGGACCTGCATCGACTTGAGAGGTGGACCCATGGCAGTCTCATGAAGTTAAGCAAGGCCAGGTGCAAGATCCTGCTCCTGGGTTGGGGCAATCCCAAGCACAAATACAGACTGACCAGAGAATAGCTTGAGAGTAGCTCTAAGGAGAAAGACTTGGGGGTGTCAGAAAGAATCAATATGGGCTGGTAATGTGTGCTTGCAGCCCAGAAGACCAACCACAGCCTGGCTTACATCAGAAGCAGCATAGCCAACAGGTCGAGGGAGGTGATTCTGGCCCTCTACTCTGCTCTCATGAGAACTCACCTGGAGTACTGTGTCTGTTTCTTGGCTCCCAGCACAAGAAGGACATTGAGCTGTTGGAGTGGGTCCAGAGGAGGGCTATCAGGGTGAACAGAGAGCTGGAGCACCTCCCCTATGGGAACAGGCTGTGAGAGTTGAGATTCTTCAGCCTGTAAAAGAGAGGGCTCTGGTGGGACTTCATCGCAGCCTTCCAGTACCTGAAGGAAGCCTGCATAAAAGCTGGAGAGGGACTTTTTATGAGGACTTGTAGTGACTGGATGAGGGGAAATGCATTTAAACTGGAAGAGAGTAGATTCAGACTAGATATTAGGGAGAAATTCTTTACTGTGCGAGCGGTGAGACACTGGCACAGGTTGCCCAGTAAGGCTATGAATGCCACCTTCCCTGGAGGTTTTCAGGGCCAGGCTTATGGGTTGTTGAGTACCCTGATCTAGATAGAGACATCCCTGCCAACGCATTTCCCCTGCATGGGGGCTGAAACTAGATTATCCTAAATTCCCTTCCAACCCAGACCGTTCAATGATTCTATGATCAATGACTTTTCTGCATAAATTTGCATCTCCTCTATGTTTGAGTAAGCCTGAAAATCACAAATCCAATCACAAACGAAGTTCAAGTTTTCTCCTGTTTTCATTTAATTACCTTCATGAACAAAATATATATATATATATATATTTGAGGTGAAAAATATATTTTTCCCTACATTTTTTTACAAGGTTTACATGTTAAAAGGGGTGGAAGGGCAGCATTGAGCTTCAGCTTCATTAAAAACTTTTTTAGAACTCTAAGTGCTTTCACTGCTGACTTTTACCAAGTACAGCTCTCTGAATGGCAACTAAGAGCACTTAAAGTGCAAGGAGTAACTGCCATATCACATGTAACTACACTTTGCATATGTATGTGACAAAGCGTATCTCATATTTTTCATTCTTCAAACTTGTTTTACTTCAGTTCATGTTCATTTGAGTGTTTTCCCTGCTCATACGTAACTGCCTACTGCAGTGATTATTGCAAGGTTATTTCTGCACTCCAGGTACTACAGGGTTGAACACAATCTGTAGCTGCAAGGCAAGTTAATATAGCTCTGTTTGAGGAAGTTCTCAGATTCTGCCTTCATTTCCACCTGTTTCCAACCAGGCCTTGTTTTTCATGAACGGATGGATCATGAATCCTGTAGCCCACAGAGCACTATTGCCTTCCAGTTCACACAGCAGTGGCTGTGGATCAAAACAACACTTTGAAAATCAGCACTCGTTCCTTAAGTGCTAAGTAGGGCCTTTATGCAAACTGAATAACTCTAATGGTGAGGATATCCTCAATGACCTAACTCCTACTTGTGAATTGAAAATTAGGCCTGAGAAGGCCAATTGCCAGATAATGTCTTTACACTGGAACTTGTGTACAAACTGAAAGGTTGAAGTGCACCCTTTCAGCACCAGGATTCAATCCCAGTGCGGACAGCCTCCTCTCACAGCTCAGACCTGAGGAGGCCCTAGTGCTGCAGACTTTCAGCATTCTCAGCATTCAACAGGCACATGGGGTGCCTGGAGTGTCCCCTTCACCAACACATCCCAGGCAGTCAAGTCTGGCAGGGTCGGGTTCCCCACTGACAACAAGCAGCTTAATTCAGGCCAAGGAGATTTAAAGAAAAAAAATAGAGTGGCATGTCATCTCACACTGTGCTGAGGCCACTTTAGCTGAACTGTGAAACACGGCTCTTTTGAACACAGAAAGTTTCCCTGATAACCCTGTTGGAAGATGATATGGGAGAACAAGTTATGTTGAAGAAATGCACCTTTTTTAAACCATTGTCACTCCATGTTTTGTTCCCCATTTTAACGCATGGTAACTGCTGCAGTTGAAATTGCCTGTGTGCAGATTATAAATTTATCTCAGATAAGATTTCGTGTATCTCCAGGGGAAAAGGGATCTAGGCTCGTGTTTTCAGAGTGACTCATGGTCTGAGATGCCTTTGGCTTTTGTTACCACAAAAAGGCATTCGCTTAAATTCAGCACGTGCAGAGCACCCTTCTTCTGAAAACAGACACTAAATATCTGAGTTTGGGCTAGTATTCTGAAAACTCCAAACTTCAATAGCCAGTTAAGCTGAAGTAACTACAACCCATGTCACTTAGGCAGCTAGATCATGTCAATACTGTTGTTTTAGAAACTCAGTTATTGAGTTTTTACTACCATGTTGAAGTGTCACCCATGTTGCATACAGTTTTTTGTTTTTCCTCTTGTCTGATATGACTGTTTTGTGGGAGCTTTGCTTCTGCATATACCACAACACCTCATGCCTCCCACACAGAACCCCTGAATAGTTTTGTAGCAGTTATTTTTACCCAGTGAGCTTTTAAATGTTTATGTAGAGCATTCTGTTACTTTAGAACTGCTTACTAGAACTTCCTGATAGTCTCTGAACATTAACTATTCAATTTTTAGTAATGGTTTTTTTGTTTTGTTTTTTTATTTTTTAACACATCTAATTAGCTGCAGTTCAGATACCAAGTGTCTGTTTCATGGCAGACATGCCAACGACAAGAGGAAGCGGACACCAGAATGAAGAGTTCAGAATACGAAGGACAGCTTTTCTGTGTCAGAACAGGAGTAAAGGTAGAAAAGTCAGGTATTGAATACAACTCAAATTCCCCTCGTGTACTACCAGTAAATCTTCCGCATCAAGGAAAATAAAACAACAAAATCAATTGTCCCACTACTTTCAGATTTCAGATTGAACTGAAAACTTCTTCACATTCTTTGATACTATAATGAAAAATAGTTCTTAGAAGGAAAAGACTGAGTTTCAGATGCTGAAATTGAGAAACTCATTTGCTCTTAACACTGTGAGGATGCTGTCACTGCTCATCTGGAATTGCTACATTTTGCTAAAATGGAAAGGAAAAGAGAGATACTTGGGCTGTATTTCAGTCAACATGCTTCAACTCTATTAGCAGTAATTCTCTGATCTTTGTTGTGTCACTTAGTGTCTTTGCTTCCTCATTTAGAGGATCTATAATATATAATATTTTTAATATATATTATATAATAAAGTTATTTACAGTCTATTAACAAAATCAATATTGCTTAACAGTTTTCATTCATCTTTCTTCTAACAGATTTGCACTTCATTATTCTAAACTTAGTTGAAGTTCTAAATTTCATAAAACTGAGAGTAACAAAATTAGTTACAACTGAAACAGTCACTTTTGCTCTGAACTCTTTTTAGGCTTGTTATCAGTAGAGGCACTTATATTGCCTTCATCGCGATTCTATCTTAGCACTTAGCAGTCACTAATGGTTTTTATCCTCCCACTACCTCTCTGTGATAGGGAAGGATTGGTGTTATCTCCTTTACTCAGGTGGAGAAGTGAGGTCCAGGTTAACAGAGAACAGAGAATCACATCACATGTTTGTGCCTCAGTCAAACGTGTCACAGATGTTTGCCAAGACCATCTATCTAGGAGGGCTCTTGTGCTTCTCAGAACAGCACAGATCGCAAAGTCTAGGACAAAGTATGTGATATCCAAGGACAAAATTCTCTTGGTCAAGGATAACATACTTCCAGATAAATCTAAGAACTGAAAATTATTAGGGAATGCTGGAAAGCTTTCCTATCAAAAAGCCATTGCCACTAACATAATGATAAAAACTTTCCTGACTTTTAGTCAGTAAAACCAGTTCCTGCACATGCTGAAACTTGGAACTCAGCTACCACTCTCAGAGAACATAGCTGAGGGTGGCAGCTGGTGTTTCCACCCACAGTGCCACTGGCTAGCCAGTGCTGAGGCAGTTAACAGCTACACCAGTTCATTTAACACATCCTGATTTGCTCCCCGGACTGTGCAGGCTGCCAAGAGTCCCTGTCCCAAGCTAGCTGCAGTGGACAGTTTTCCCTCATTCATTTAGTGAATAGGGCAAGAATGTTAAATTATTTTGTTTGTTTTTTAAACAAAAAAAAAAAAAAAGCTTAGATTGTGGAGCAAGAAATTGGTGACAATTTCTAAAACACCTGTCCTGTTCCGCTAATCATTGCCAGTTATTCTGAACCTCTGCACATCCTGTTTGAAACCACTAATCTAGCCCTGCTATCCTCCTGTAATTGATCCAAACCCTGCTGATACCATTCCACTGGCTTCAATGGACTCCGCATCAAGCTGATCAATTGTCTTCTAACTAACAGTATTACCTTTAGGGTTGCCATTTAAATGTGTTTGACCTTTATATAAGATATCATATATTGGGCAAACATGAAAAAAAAAAGGTATACTGAGAAGTAAATCATGTCTGTATCTCAGTGTGTATGGATTTGCATAGAACTTATCTTGGGACTGCAAATAGGATATAAGTAGGCATTACACTGGCAGTTTCAGTCTTTAAAGACAGAATTACTCAAGTATTTCTTCAAAGAACAAATATGAAGTCAGCTAGGAAGTCTGAACTGCATGGAGTCTTTCACCCATTTTGCTCACTTGTCAACTTTGCTGGCATAAATTTCATGAATGAGAGGTCATGCAAACTGGAGAGAACCTTTTTGTTTCAGTGTTAAAACAATTTGCTCTCACACCATGACAATGCAGGACATATGTTTATTTTGAAACAACCAGCTACAAAAGTATTTTCAGTGTGTATATATAATGATGTTTCAAATTTAAGGTCTTGCCGTAACACTAAAACTAGGAATGTCTAAGGATTATGTGTGCCTGGTTTAAAAGATTTTTTTTTCTTTTTTGAAAGAAGCACAAAATGTCTGCCAAGCTTAAAAATGACATAGGTCATGTTTCTATGTCTGTTAGGTGGTGCTTACTGGGCAGTCTGGCTCTTGTCAGTAATTCTTCAACTACTTTGCTGCAGTAGAATTACTACACAGTTAGGAGTTGGGATTGGTGGGAGGGATTCTTTGTCCCAGTTGCATTTAAAATTACATCTAATCTTATCAAGAAGCTTGTCATTGTTTCTGGCTGCCCATAGCAGGTACAGTACTGCCTTTGTTTAAGTCTGTTGCTTTACCAAATAAAGGCAAGAACTGCTTGCTTTTGTCATACAAGTAGTCCAATTGATTTCTACAGGAATACTTGCATAAGTAAAGCAAACCGGATTTGGCAATAAAATTGATTAAAAGAAATCAGAACAAAATATTCTTCCAGAATAGGTATATGCTGACTGAAAAGCATTTAAAGAGTCAGCTAAAATGCGTAATCTAGTTAAAATGTGGGTACTAAGTCTAAAGCAAGTGGAAGCATGAAAGAGCATGAAATAAAATCCAAGCAGCACAGAGATAACAGAAATTCTGTACATCATTTATCAAAAATCATAAACTGGCAAATTTAATTTAAATTTCTCCTTGAAAAATTTGTATAGACAATAAATTATCTAGAGAGATGCATAAACAGGGGTTTTCTCCAAACTTAGAAAACTTCATGTGTTCTCACTGAGTGCCCCTAAAATGGGGAAGTTGGTAACCCTAAAACTGAATGTTTTCCTGCCTCCCAAGGAACTTCTGCATTTAAAAATAAATATAGACAGACAAAAATAATATACAGATATAATGCCTGTTTCTTGCACTGCTTTACCAGGAGATGATCAGTCTCTTTCTGTATTCAATGAATGTTTAATCTTCAAGGGCTAGTTCTTCAGCTGGCATTATTTATTTTCCCCAGCTGGAATTGCAACAGACTTAATAAGAAAGTGCCCTGAATATTATTAAAAATATTATTATACATTTTAAAAACTTGCCCTGACCAGTACTGAGCAAATTATTGATGTTGTAATACCAATACTGAAAGAAATAATACCAAGAACATTCCACCAGTGTCAATAATGATTCCAAGTTAAATCAGATATAAATAATTGCTATTAAGAATTAATTGACTTTATATTCATGTCATTTTACAATTAAGATGCAAAATGTAACTTGCTCAGGTAGGCTCCATTTAATACCAAAAAGAGAGAGTGAATTAACCAGAGTTGTTTACATAAGTGCAATTCTTCCC
>VXAB01003388.1:0-28587 GCA_013399175.1 Odontophorus gujanensis | reverse complement strand
AGTCTGTTTGCTATGTATATCCATCAGTGTTATTCGTACTTCCCCTAGGACACATGAAGAAACATCAATGCATCTAGATCGATTGATGGTCTCAGCTTAGATGGGAGTTTATGGAAGATAAAATTTCAGATGGCAGATATGGAGTATTTATGTAGAAGAATTTTTCAGCAATTGCATCATCATTTGAACTGTTTATGCGTTGAAGTGATAAATTCCAGTTTCTAGCATGTTGGTACTGTTTCCTTTTATTATTTTTATTTTTATTTTTTTTTATTTATTTATTTATTTCAGACAGTTACAAATGCAAATTTAATAAGCTAGCATGGTGAGTCTAAAGGAAAATAAATTAGAATAATAACAGAATATAGATTTTCTCTACTTTTGTCCAGAAAGGACAGTTAATGATAGATGCAGATAACTTGGAGGGCACCCTTATAAAGATATTTGGGAAAATAAGTTAAGTTTCAACATTGTTAGGATTTCCTTCATTTGCAGCAAGAGATCAAGGGAAGTAAGAATTTCTAGAAGAATCCTTGAAAAAACATGCCAATGTCCATTAATCATCTCTAAATAAAAGAATAAATCAATTTTTCTTTTTGATCAAAGAAAAAATTAAGTGCAATTTTTCAGTAATCACTATCACAAAAATGGTAAAGTTGTTACCAATGAATTTTCTCATGTCAATAATATTCAAGCATCAAGGAAGTCTGGGAAAAAGAAACTTTGACACATATAAAGACTGTAATTGTTCTTCAGTGAAAAGCATATGCAAGAGGTGTCTCTAGGACACAGAGATCTTTTTTTTTCACAGGTTGAACGGTATCGACTGATCAATTCGTATTAGAAATTCCAAATCTCATGTCAGTTTCTAAAAAATACATTTCATAAAATTGTTAGGTTGCCCCTCTGCATCACAAGTATGACTTACAAAGCAATCTTAAACAGCTTTAAGCTTCATTGTACATAATTCCATTGCATGGGTTTCTGCCCATCAGCATTACTATCTGAATCCTCAGTATGAACAAGGTAGTTGGAAAAGCAAGGTTAATTTTACCAGTGTTAAGGATTTTAAAGTTTTGTGTTAGTTGAAAGAGACTACTTTCTCCTTTAATGAATTTATATTTTTGAGACATAGATTTCACTGTCTTACAGGAGAAATGTTGATTATGTACCTGAAAAGACCTCTGAAGGGTTAAAATTGATGAAAGAAGAGACTGGAGATCATCTGAAATGCTGCACAAATAATGATTTTGAACAGCTCAACAGGTAAACATTTGAAACAACAATTTATAGGGAAAAGCATCTCAGTACGCTGAATATAAGGAGCGTAAGAAGTACAGGTAGTGGAAACATGACAATTTAATGACTCATGTATTGAAGTGTGCATATATATTATTCTTCTTGGAATATATTTGCAATTTTTAAAATGACATTTCTTGCAGTCTACTGGATACCAGCCTTCAGCAAAATGCTTACAGCATATTCAGAGGAGTGGTATATGTAGACATGTCATATAACGTAGCAAAGTTCAACATAGCAAATTGCAAGGTTTTGCATTTGAGTCAGAGTAATCCCAGACACATGAACAAACTGGGACAATACATTCTCGAGAGTAGTCCTGCTGTCAACAGTTTAAGGGCTGGTTCAGCCCAGCTCTGTGACAACTGGGGTGGGGGACCCACCACAAAACCATGACACCTGTGGAGAAGGACCTGGGGATCCTGGTAGATGAAAAACTGAACACAAGACAGTAGCGTGCTCTTGCAGCTAGGAAAGCCAAAGGTATCCTGGGATCCAACAGAAGATGGATAGCCAGCAGGGACAGAGAGATGATAGTCCCTCTATATTTTGTCCTCATGAAGCCCCATCTGGAGTACTGCATCCAGGTCTGGGGCTTTCCAATACAGGAAAAATGGGGAGCTGTTGGAGAGGTTCCAGAGGAGGGCCATAAAGATGATCAGAGGGCTGAAGCACCTCCTCTATGAAGACAGGTTGAGGGAGCTGGACTTGTTCAGCATGAAGAAGAGAAGGCTGCAAGGAGACTCATGTCAGCCTTCTAGTATTTAAAGGGGGTTTATAAACAGGAGGGGAATCAACTTTTTACAGGGATAGACAGTGACAGAACAAGAGAGAATAGTTTTAATCTGAAGGAGGGAAGGTTTATATTGGTGTCAGGGGGAAGTTCTTCACAGAGAGAGTGGTGAGGTGCTGGAACAGACTGCCTAGAGGGGCTGTGGATGCCCATCCATGGAGGTGTTCAAGACCAGGTTGGATACCACCCTGGGCAACCTAGTCTAGGACCAGATCTGGAGGTTGGTGGCCCTGCCTGTGGCAGGGGGGTTGGAACTTGGTGATGCCTTGGGTCCCTTCCAATCCATGCCATTCTATGATTCAGTGATATAAAGTACAACATATGTGCACTCTACATCATTAATGTTTTGCCACAATTACAAAATTCTTATCAAATATTTTGAAGCATCAAAATTTGATTTTTAAATCCCAGTTAATGAAGAAAACACCTACCTCATTTTCATGGGTAGATTTGTTTTATCTTAGTGTAGACAGATAGTGCCTGTTTCTGTTGATTACTAAGGATTCCTACATAACCTTAGGCCACATTATACCAAGTTTAAATCAAATATTATGATTCATTTAGGCTAGACATTTATTACTTAATAAGGAATTTTAATTCTTGATGAAATTTATATAGCTTTAAGGAACACAAAAATTGTCACAGCAGTTTTTGTGGAATTTTTTTTCATGCAGGTTTTGAAGCACAGGGTCTGCTGGTATAAATCAGTGGAATTAAACTTGCTGACATCCTCACTATTTACACCAGCTGAAGTCTCTCACACAGACTTTACTAATGTGACATCTGTATCTATATGCACAGCAATTGCAGCCAGAAAACACTTCTGAAAAGTCTCCCATGTGTAACATAAACAATGAATGTGAAATACTCCCTGTATGTGTAAGGCTTCCTAGATTTGAGGCTTAATTACTATTTTAATTGATCTAATTATTTTTAATTACTAATTTTTTGTCAGGAAAATTAGTATTAGTATCACGTACAGTGCTACTTATTTACATATCTGATTTCTATCTCTGTAGCAATCAAAATAAACCTTCAGGGTGGAAACAGAAAAAAAATGTAGATATTAAATGTAGTATTTAATAGGTTCAGGTGGCCATGTAGAGATGCTAATAAATTTATAGCAGCTGCTATATCAGGGTTAATCTAAGAAAGTGCCCAAGATAAACATACAGTTTATCCTATTGATACACAACATTAAAAAAACTATTATCTCTTCCTGCTCTTGTGGCTACATAGAAGCATTTGCTGAACCTTGTAATTGCAGTAATGAGGAGCTCACTAAAGGGCTTAGCTGTGCTAGTCAGCCAAGCAGGATACTATCCCTAAAGCAGAGACAGGAAGAGCTAATCAGGAGGAGGAGTTTGTATTCCCTGAGGAAACTGATAAAATAATAACTCATTAACTTATTGTCCCCCTTACTTCATTTTTGGAAAGGAATGCGGCTGTAAGTGCTAGCATAGTTTGAAACTACCAGAAGAATCAATTAAATAAGAAGCTGTGCTAAACAGTGCATGTGTTTACTCACAGAACACCCAGTGATCTTCAGAATAAAAATATTTGGTAAGCATTTAGCTGATACTTGCTACTGAGTTATGTTTTAAGCTCATCTTTCAGTCCTATTGATAGATGAATTAATGTTCCAAAAGATGAAACTGTTCTAAAAAGAAAACAGGTTTATTTCTGACTCTTGATTACTACTTTTCACAAATTTACAAAGGCAATTTTAACATTAAAATTTAGTTTAGAATATTCATATGAGTGCTTAAATTTCTGCTTCGTGAATAATAGACGTATGCAGCATTTAAATGGCAAGACCATATTCCCTGTGAAGGGTGCTGGAAACTATCCTTCTGGTTTCAGTGCAGAAGGATCAAGAATAAGGAAACCACGATAAATTCATAACAGTGTTTCTGTGTTATGTCTTCATCCTCTTTCAGAGAATGACTGATCTTCAACAGTCAAAGTAAAGGCAAAATGCATCCTGCTTGAATAACTATTACAACTTCAATACTAATTTCTATTCTTTCCCAAACTATGTTGTGCTATACCCAGCAACTTGAAGATACAAATTTATATTAATGAAATAAAAGACACAGACAAAATTTAGAGGCAGGTAAAATATTGCATTAAAAGAATAAAAAGATCAGCCATAAAGTAACTAGTGTGATGGAGAAGTCCACTGAAACAGGCATAATGTCAAAAGCAGATGATATTCATGTAAGGCTACGTATCATGACTAATACTCTGGATGTGAGACAGCTCTCACTTTGCCTCCATGAGATTGACAGACATAGCAATTACCTCTCAGTACAAAGCAAGAGCACAACCTTTTCTTGTGCTGTCACATTTTCAGTGTCTGTTCAGAAAAAATCAAGGATTTACCATTGCACGTAGTATGAAACTATGATACTGCATGGTTATGCATGCATATTCTGTGGGCTTTGGTCACATGCCACAGTATGTGATTTTATGACTTGCAGAGGCATTCATTTAATTTGACTCTCATTAGTTTTTTCCTCCCGTAATAGTTTTGGAAGCAATTCACAAAGCTTAATTGTGTTTCCTGTAAGCAGTTTTAAGAAGCTTGTTTGTTAGCTTCACAAGGGTTAACATGATGAGAATTGTTGATGCCAGAATATAGTTTATCTATGTGGACTGCTTCAAAATTATTGAATCCTCCTTGTTATGTTAGCCAATTACATCAGAGGCAGATGTTGGTGGTATGAGGTCAAACCTTTCCACCAATATTCAGTTACATTTTGTTGCTATATGACAGATTCATAGCTAAGAGTGGCGACTATGTTGAAAAATAGTGTTTTGTAGCTGCAAATTTTCTCTATCAAATAGTGTGATTGTGCTCTTTGCATTTGTTGTAGTTTTCATGGGAATAAATAGGAAGCATTAATTTCAGAGTCGCTTTCATGGGTTTTAATCCTGCAAATACAAGGCTGAGAATAAAAACATGTATACATATATCTGTTTATTTTATATGACTTGGTTCCTCTTCATTGACTTTGGAGGGACCCAAGGTGATCCAGTGTTAAAAACTGCTAAATAAGAGAATACCGTTGAAGGAAGAAAAGCTACATTCTCACCTTTTCCAATGTTTTCCTTCAAATATACTGTCTGATGGAAATGTAGAAATATTGAGAATAAAGAGCTGAATTGACAAAGACTATGCTGCTCCAGAGATGTAGGTAGAAGAGCTGGTACCCACAGTGACCACCCCTAACATTTTGTCATTTTAAGCTTCATTCCAAAAAATGGACAAATATTTAAATCATTTTTTATTAGCATGACAGCAGTGCTCAGGAGCTTCAGTTCAGTTATGAAGGGCCATATTTAAGATATTTAAAAAACAGTCCTCAGACTTAAATCAGTCTTTGTGGAAAAATTTAAATGAATGAGGTCAAGAGACAACGAGGAATGAACAAAGCAATATATTAGGCCCATCTGATCCCGTTAGGTACTTAAGTAATATCGCATCCTTAATTACCTTTATTTACCTTGAGTTATTCCACAAAGAGAAAGAAAAGAGAGGGAAACCCTGTGAGAATGACAGACAACATTCACGAACAAGAGATCTATTCATTCCTTAGGATCTAAGCACTTTCTATCATGCCCTGAGATATCAGTTCCTGATCATTTAAACCAATATCTATCCAGATAATTTGGTAATTCCTGCACAGTAACACATCCAAATCTCTTTAATGTGAAAGAACAAAGGCATCTGGTAGTTAGTGTTCTTGTTCCAGTATCTTCTGGTCCATGGACATCAAACTGGCCAAAGTACATGCCCAGAGGTAATGGGTAATACAAATAAAAGTAAGATGGAATAAAATAAGGTTTAGGTCCTATGTGAAAAACAACAGATTTCAAAATTTGTTTTCCTCTATTTTTTTTATAAAGTATTTTTTAAACTATCTGCACTATATCTAATACTGTTTCAATGATCCAGAAACTAAAACTGCATTTACTTTTTGCATGGTTGGCTTGTCTCCCCAAAGTTTTTTTATTTAATAGGTAAACATATAGTAACTGAAAGAAGGAGAGGGCACTTGTAAAGTATGATTATGTTCTATTAAAAAAAAATAAAAAGCATCTCCTCTGCCTGTTTAATTCTTTTGATATGTTATCATTAAAACATTTGTTAACGCTATAAAAGTCTGTAAAGCTCATTTAATCTAGATCACAAAATTGGCCAGTAATTGTGCAATAACAAAGTGTTTATAACATAATAATCAGAGAAATAATATGGAGATTGAATTTCCTATATTAACTATTATTCGATTAATTATGGAACTAAGTATTTACACCGCAAAAAGTAAAGTTGTTTCTCAGTTGCTTCATTATATGAGCTAAAACAAATAAATAGGAAGGAGGGAATTTAAATGTGAAAGAAAGTCCACTTGTCTGTAAATTATTAAATGCATCTGGGAAGCTCTTACACCACAACAGATGGCCTGCAACTACAAACAAATTAACATATAGACAGCCAATACTGAATTCAATTAAATGTGAATCTAAATATTAATTAGGATTTAAAAGCGATAGCATAAGCAGAATAGATTACAGGTTTCTGTAACACAGGGAAATTTGATTACAAAGGAGGGATCTATTGACAGTTACACTGGAATCTGACACAGTGATTATGATTCGCATACCAATCTAGAGTGAAGAATATTTTATGTGTGCTTTGTGCAGAGGTCAGTTCCAGTCTACTCCCCATTGTGGGAATAGACCTGATATAAAATAACAAAGATTTCTTTTCTTGAAATGCTGGAAGATTAGTTCCAGAGCATTAGCAAATACTCTGAAGCATAAATATGGTTCCAAAAAAGTCGTACTTTCTGTCCAAAAAGTAAACCCATCTCTGAACAGAATTGTATTGATTTTCCATATTATTACATTGTAAGAGTACATTTTATTTCTTCATAGACTGTGATAGTCTGATGGAATAAAAAAAATAACATCTGTGAAAACTGTAGGGACAAAAGCTGTGATAAAGAAGAAGGGATGTAGATTAATTTGAAGAATGGTAAATAACTTCTACAAGAGAAGGAATTTTATGTGAGACCAAATACCAAAGTAGTTATATTTTGCCTTTATAATTTCCCTGTAATAGCAATAATAATAAATTTCCTGTAATTTAAAAATTATATAACATTTCACTTCTTTTTCAAAATACTTTTGTTATCACAATCATGACTGTACAGTTTTGTAATATATTATTACTATTGCCATATTGTCCTAGATAGAATGAGATAGTAATGACTGTAACTCAATGATGTTAGATAAAGAAATACAGGTGAATAATAGTGAAGAAGATGTAGAATATTAGCAATATAAATGAACCTAAGTGGAAGAATTAGGAAAAAATAAATATATGAAAAGAGCAGCAGAAGAAACCTTCAACATTAACATGTCAATCTCAGCAAAGGTTCAAATGCTGACAAGTTTTTGGAACAACACCCACCATCATCATCAACTTTAGGATCCAGAGGAGCAGTAGAAGTGTGAGCATAACATGAGGAAGAGAGTCTGAAATTAGGAAGTGTGTGGATCTAAATTTAATTTTTATTTTTCCTAGTGTTGTGACTTTTCAAAGTATTCTACCACCATTATTATTCTTTTTTTTTCCTTCTACATAAATTAATTTTGATTCTAGAATCAGACTATGAAGATTTCTGTTACATTCACAGTAATTTACTGACTTCACTCATACATGTCAATTTTCTTCACACGTAAATGAGATTTTGAATGAGCACATTGTACATGTTTGACAACAATCACTGAGGTGGATTTTTAGACTCCTAAGTCTAATATTCAGAGCATACCCTCATCTCTTTCCAAATTTGATCATTTAATAATTAACTTAAAAAGTAAGTATTCTCTGGCTAGGAAGTACCAGCACTGTGACTGGTCATTTGGCCAGTTGTTCCAGGATCACAGGTTGATCTTGAAATTAATTGTGCCATTGAAAGGTAATCATTGCTCTCTATATCCCTGAGAATTATTGCCCATTTGTGTGAAATGTGTTAGTGGGCCCATGGGACTACATCTTACTACTTCCAATTAAACTGCTCATGAAGACAGTAAGCATTTACTTGGCTGAATTTTCCTATTGCTCACAGAACTGTTACTGTTTTATGATTTGTGATTAGTATTCCACATCATAATATCATGAAGTGCACCTGGATTTAAAGAGTTAATGCTACAGCACCAGTCTCGGAAGAGTAAAGTGTACTACAGATACCAGAAGACTTCATTATTCTGTTTCCATTTGCCATTCAGAGGGGAAGATAAAACTGATGGAGTCACGAGACTTTACTTCCTCTTCTGCTCATCCCTATGATGTAAGTTCCCTAGTCATCTTACCTACAGCATTAGAGTAAGGCCTTTGGTTTTGGACATATTTTCTCTCATTTAATTGTTTTGTTAGCTTCAATTCCAATTTATTGTATTATATTGTGTTAATTTGCATTCTGCTATCATGTTTAGTAAATTAGTTTTCTCCCTTAGCCTGTTACTGTTCTTTTGTTTCTAGGCTCATATATCTACCTTTTCCCTATCTCCTTTTCCACCTACCTGGGGCATAGGTCCATGAGTCCCTCTACCCCATTAGTCATGGAACTAGGCCAAACTGGGATGGAAATATGACAAGAAGTCATGCAGCTATTCAGCTGACCAATTTGAGGGTAAAAAAGGGGGAGGCAGTAGTCTCCAGCAGAGAAGCAATAAGGATCCGGAGGTAAGACCTAAAAAACTCACCAGGATCAAAAGAGAACTTGGGCATCCTTCTACAGATTTCCTCTTTGAGTGTCAATGGCTTTCTGGTTCCAACCAGAACTTCCTACACCTAGTTCTAGCCCTGTCCCAAATTGAGAACTATTTTTCCTTTCCTACTCAATGTTTTCTGTCCTTCTAATGGCCTCCACTTTGACTCCTCTTAAGAAGCAGTTATGATCCCAGAAATGGTTCTCACAGTCTACATTTTCAGTGGATGAAAACCATTTTATATGAATTCTCTGAACTGTGTGTATCTTCCATTTCTCCTCCCCTCCCCTCCCCTTCCTTTGTCTTCTACTTGAGCCTATGTAATAGCGAAAGTACAACTGATGGTGAAAGTATTTGGTCTTTAAGAGACATTTGATTGCTTAGAATTAACAATATGCTATTTCCTTATCTTCTCATGACATCTTCCATTAAGTTTTTCTCCTTTTTAACCCAATAGAGGAGTATCAGACAAAAATAGCAAGGAACAAGTACCCTGAGATAGGTGTGTATTAGATACTTTATGTTTTCTCAGAAATCAAGGTAAAAATGTTTGTCATTCCCTTGTGTAAGTAGACCTGGGCAAAAGAATGATGCTGCGGCTGAACATTTTTCACTCTGTTAAGCCATTCATATTTCCACTCTAAAATTTGTGACTTCTTGGTCCTTAGTGCAAAGTAAATACTGAACAATTTACCACAGTGAGTGTTTTCTTCTTCTATCTCTTCTGAGCTAAATTAAACTTATTGGATTCTTCAGTAAACTGTCATTAATCCAGCCATGTTTTGTGATATTCAAGCAGAAAATTTGTAACTGATTTGTACTTGTTTTACACACTCCAGGTAGATACATTTTAACAGTCTATAGTTGTCCCTTTTTTTCCAAATTTTTTTTGTGTTTTGTCAAAAAGATTGTTGTACCTAAGTGGAAGATCAATAGAATGACAGAGTAAAACTCATCAGCAGCTGGGAGATGGATAGAGCTATGCAGCAATTTTTTCATTTGTAAAGATTAGAGGTTATATTTGCCTGTTGTTAGAACAATTTGAAAAGACTTTTAAATCACCACTTTTCTTTTGTTGAAATGAATTAATCCACCATAAATAGTTAGTTGCTTTTGTATAGCAAAATCCTTGAAAACAAGAGTACAGAATGTGGTTCATGGAATATGCTATGGTTTAACCTAGCAAGCAGATAAATTTCACAACGCACTTTGCTCACTCTCTCCTCCCGGAGAAATGGGGGAGATAATTGGGGAAAAAAAAAAAAAAGAGAGAAAGAAAGGAAAAGGTAGTACTTGTAGGTTGAGATAAGAAAGTATTTACTAAGACAGAAAAGGAAGCGAGAAATAACAAGAATGATAATTATATATTTATGTATCTATATACAGAACAAATGATGCACAACACAATTGCTCGTGACCAGCCGACTGATACCCAGAGAGTCCCCAAGCAGTGGCTGCCACCCCTGGCCAACTCTCCTCAGTTGTTTTTATTTATTTATTTATTTATTTTTCACATTATGTCATATAGTATGGAATATCCCTTTGGCAAGTTTAGGTCAGTTATCCTGATTCTGTCTGTACCAGCTTCTTTGTGTCCCCTCAGTCCCCTTGCTGACAGGATGGTATGTGATGCTTAATTGTCCTTTCCCTATGCAACACTGCTCAGCAACAGCAAAAACATCATCGTATTACCAACACTGTTTTCTTCTAAAGCACCATATGTAGCATCATAGTAAACACGATGAAGAAAATCAACTCTGTCCCAGCTGAAACCAGGAAAGATTATGAGAGTAATTAATACTAGTGATACACAGTATTTAATTACCAAATCAAAAAGATGTATGAATATATGTCAAGGCATATACAGACACTATCAGCAGCACAGCATGGGTACTGCAACCTCAAACACATTACTCATAATCATTAGGGATACAAACAGCCTCATCCTGCTCTTCCCTGTCAGCTAATAATAAAAAACATACTTTGAAATTTCTCACACACAAAAACATGCACTGTGGGTCTCTCCAGGAGCTGGATCGGACCTATGGTTCTTCTCATAGGTAGATGTCAAAACTCTGGTTGTACTTGCTAGTTAATCTAACTTGAATGCTTGGAAGAATAATTCTGAATCGCAAACATGCTTTTTGATTTTCAGACATTGAAATATTAAGACAGGATTTGTCAAGGATTCATTGTGAAACCAAAGCCTAGTGAAAGATACTAGGAACTGATTATGGAGGCTGGACTCAGGAATTTTTCAACAGAATCTGCCATTCATAAGTTTACTCTAACATGAAATTTTCAGCTCCAACATCTTCGTTGGAAGATCACATATTCCGATCATCTTGAGGATCTTTTCCAACTCACATGATTCCATGCTTTTATTACAGAGCAAAACTTCTGAGTCAGTACTCTTTTCAGTATACTCTGAATTTGGCATCTAAGAATCTATTACAGCATTGGCAGAACCTTCAGAAAGACATTTTTGCCTTGATGCTCAAGAGAAAATTTAACACTTAAAGATCCTTAGTTTCACCTTCTGGAGTACACAGCATACCAGTGTTCCTACATCTCTCACTTGGCCCCATTTGCTTGTTTGTTTCTGAGTGTGGTATTCCTGACAGCACGGCAGCCCAAGCTTGCAGTAGAGGTCTGTCTATTTCAAAATATCTCAGTGCCTATGGAGTAGCCATGCCTCTCTCAGGAAAATGCTAGCAGTTCCAGGTCCCTTCCCTCCTCTAAGATGTTAAGTGTTCAGAGGAGGAAAGTCCAGCAACTGTACTACTCAATAAAAAAAGAGTGTTAGCACAGTTTTTCATGTGGTACTCTGAGAGTCAGGTATGTTACATAGAATAGACACATCAATGGGGACTAATCTTTGTTGAATTCCTGTCTACAGATGGAATTTTTTCACAATGTCCTCTGTCACTGGCAACATACATTACTCAGCTGATCATGGCAAAATGCTTCAGGGGAGGGAGAATTCTTACCTGTATTCCTAGCTCTCACATGCACACACACAATAAAATATTTTAAATGGAATATAAAATGAGTCTTGAAACATGAGTTTGCTTATATTTTTATCAACATTGAACAATAAAAAGCTGTATTTTTATCTTTCACATAGGCTTTTCCTCAAATTACATTTCTTACTAAGATATGTGACTCCACAGCAATCCTAGAGCTGTTACCAGAAACTACAGCTCACGTTTATTTAAGTTAGAGCTAATGCAACTTCCCTATATGCTAGCCATAAAGTGGATATAATTGCACATATTTCCCCATAAGAAAGTCTAGCAGTCAAAATAATATAAATACATAATTTCTTAAAGTAATATTTTTATTTTTGATTCCAAATATCAACAACCTGTGTTTAAATACATGGGTCATACCTGCCATATATATTCACAAGGAAAGGAAATGAGATGCACCGAATGCATGTATAGCAAACAGGGATACATTTTAAGATTATCTTCAACACAATGTTCTGTGAATGCACAGGTCTTATTCTTAATGTTTCCTAAATCTCAATCAAGAAGGTTGTCTATGTCTTATTTTGTGAATTTAGTGCTTGTCTGAAGAAGAACATCCATATTGGAATACTTAGCAATGAACTTTCTTGAGCGCTGATTCCATGATAATTGATGTTTTTTAAAAACTGTAAAATCTTTATCACCTTGGAATGGTATTAGCTATGTCCATACAAATATACGTATCGAATAACATAGATATTTTTATATACATTAAAAAAATAATATATCCCTAGGCTATGATTTAACTGCTGTTTATTTTGACCAGAGAACTCAGTTTAAAATGACATTTAATGTGTAGTAAATTACATTCTAATCTGAATTGTCTAAGCCCATTTGAATTCATTTCTATATGCACTTGAAATGGGGATGTTATCCTTTCAGAAAATCTCTTAATACATTTAAAGACCTTGTTTGAATAGAGCAGTCCAGATAGAAAGTGAGAAATAAAACCCTGAGAACAAATAAGACATGAAATTCTGGGAATAAAAGAAAGAAAAACTTCATGTTAGATATTTCTTTAAAAACCTGAGAGAAGATAGCGGTTTCTAGCCTTTGCCACCTCAAGATATTTGTTTTATTTACAATGGTCAACATTTAATTTTATTACTGGAATGATATGTTTTCTGCCCCAGCTTTAAGTGATAACGATTTCACATTTAATACAGCTGTAAAACATTTAGGCTATTTTCTTAAACCTAAATTTTGCCTATAGTAAGTGATTCCACTTATGTAGTTGAGAAAGCTTGATGAAAAATCATTCCTTGATAAAGAAGAAATGGTGTGGTGCTGCTTTGCTTGACATGTATCAGTGTTCCTTTTCCTCCTGTTTTTCTTGTTTGATTATTTTGATTGCCATACTTATTATGCAGTAAATTCAATAAACAACATGGAAGTAAGCAGTCAGTGCTACTGAGGAATAAAGTTCATAAGAAGAGGAACTGAACAACTTCAATAAAGGAATCAGGATACGTGCACAAAAAAGGTATATCTAACCCAAAATAAGTTGGGCAATCATTTGTGATCTCGATTGCTTAGATTTTGTTGTGTTAAAGTTATTTTTAAGTAATTACTGACTTTGACAGCTTGGCGTTTAGTATTCTTTGAAGGTGAGTTGCATCAGTAGACTAACACTATGACTGTAACATGACTTATATGCATAGGTGGGTGTGATTTTTTTTTTAATTTCCATCCAATAATACTAAATACACTAATCTTTCTTTTTTATTTTTATATTATGTTTATTCTTAAAATAAGCATCTCTCAAACAAAGAACCAGATCTTCAGTGAACTCAGGAACATTTTATATATATCTTTTAAGGCCTGAAGAGCAAAATACAGCATAGGCAGTAAGAGGAGTCCCATAGGGAAGTTGTCATTGGCAGAAAGCTGCCAAATAATGCAATGAAAATCTCATTCATAGCTAGAGAAAGCCCCCTCCTCACTGTAGTCACTGCAGAAAATTCCGCTCAGAGTAACAGCTTGTTCTCAGGTTTCGACTCCACTCTGCTCCTATTTCCCTCAAGCAGATTTCTCCTTGGTGATGGTCCACCTCTTTTTGTCAGTCTCACTGTTTTCCTTTAGTAAAGTTGCGAGGTGTTCTGTATTCCTGTGCTAAAGAAATTTAACCTAAGAACTTGAATACAAGGGTACAGTAGAAAGTCAAATGAAAAATAGGAGTGGAAATGAATGAGAAATGCTATGTGTCTGGGAGATGTGGGAGTTGAGAGGGTTTGCAGAAAGGTTTCAGAAATTCAGGAGGCCTTGAGATGAAGATGAAAATTCAAGTCTTTCTGCTCAAATGAAGTTCACCTCCTCCCCTTCACTTTTAGGAAATAATTATGTGTTGGGTGATTTTGAGAATGAAGAAATGTAATTGAATAGCCTGGGGGAGATAAACGTAAGAGTTTTTGCTTGCATAAGGTTTCTCTGCCTGTTTCATGAAAAAATGACCAGGTTTAACTCAAACAAGATTCAGATGCACCCAGCTGAAATCTGAAAAGTAAGGCTAAACAACAAAATTACAAAACAAAAATTACCTGGTGTAGAAAACCTGCTTTGGCAGAGGGGTTGGACTCGATGATCTCTTGAGGTACCTTCCAACCCCTATGATTCTATGATTCTATGAAAATGGAGTTTAGTTCGTGCATATGGGAGGATATTAACTGGTATTGCTATGTGCAAATGTAGAAGAAATAGAGAGCTTTTATTGGTGCAGTCTGAGTATAACACTCAACAGTGAATGCACACACATACACATGTGGCTAAGCCCCTGTTTCCAATTGCTGACCCCTGATGTGCTAATGATGTTGCAGTGGTTTACTGAATCTGGGTTTTTCCTTTATGAATAAAGTATCCATTCTTCATGCAAAAAATATTAGCTGCCAGAAGTGAAATTCTCACAAGAGTTTTTGTGTGTTTTTTTTTAATTATTTTGTTTATTTGCTTGTTTTCAGGCTGAAGGATCAGTAACAGTTAATTTCACAAACGAAGACAGCACAAATACCACAAAACTTCAAATTCATGTCAAGAGGAAGACTGAGACTTTTGTATTGTGGTTTTATAACAGAATCATAAGTTCAACATGAAAAGAATTGTTTGTTAAGTAGCCACAGATTTTTCAGCAAGAGATTTGGAATAAATTGGGAGCTAGGGGGCTCTAGAAGGATCAGAAAGAAGAAAAAAATCCTTATTCTGAATTTTTAGGAAGATTGTTCTCAAGTAGGTTTTCTTTTTTTTTTTTTCTTTTTTTTCCTCTTACCTACTAATTTGCCTATTTAACCATCATGGATGCCTAACTGTGCATCCTGGTCTAGAGAGCCTGCTTTGGCAGGGGAATTCGACTCAGTGATCTCTAGAGGTCCCTTCCAACCCCAAAAATTATGTGATTCTGAGATTATCAAGAAGGTAATGTACTATATTGGTAAAATATATACCTAATAATTTTAAATCAGGATTCTACTTTGTTATACTGAAGTTGGAAAATAAATTAATGATAACTACATAGTTGAATCTTGCAAAGGCACTTTAACAAAGGAGAATGGCGATCAGTCCTGCCTAAAACAAAATAAAACTATATAATAGAAGAATAAACAAATGCAGTGTTAAAAATTCATAGTGTAGCTCCGAAGTTTTTGCATTTCAAAATGCTGTTAACTGAAAACTTTTTTTGTCCAGAAAAAATTTACTGAAAAGAGCAAAAGTCATTAATTTTCAAAAAAATGCATATAACATCTTAAAAATTGTTTCTAAGATTTATATTTTCTCCTGACAAAAAACAAAAATTAAAAAATATGATTATTATTCACAAAATTGCATTGACAATAATTTGTCATAACGACATTTATATTTTCTTGGGGAGAAAGCTAAGTACATTATTTGTTGAAAATGAGAAAATGAAGTGGATTTTGTTTTTAAATGTTATTTTCTCTAGTCACTCAATGGTAACGTTCCAGTCTTAGGACTACATGAAGATGAATTTCACATTAATACTTAAAGTGGTATATTGATGATACGAGTGTTATTAACAGAAGTGCTGAAAGCATTTTGAAAACAGTTTTCTGTTTTCTGTGAATTCCATAAAATGGTAAATTTGCAAGTTCTGGGGCAGATCATATTTCAGAAGTAGAAGACAAATTTTCCTGTCTGAAAAATTCCTGAAAAAAAATTCTGAAGCAGAGAGCACTGCCAAGTAGTTCCACCACTCCTCGCATCTAACAGGAACATGCAATCCATGTAAAAATGAGAAGTACATGTGTACATTTCAGATACACCCTTTCATATATCCATATTGATTAAGATTTTACTCCTATACGGAAGCTGCAGTACTTTGGCATGAAAAATTTCTGTTCTGCAGAAGCTCATTTTTAAGCATTTGATGCAGACATGGGAAGGTAAAAAATCAGAACTTGGATAAGTTTGCATTATTGTTATACAGAACGAATATAAGGAAAGTACTATACTTTGACGTTAGTTCATGACTCTTCAAAAAGCTAAGCAGTTTTAGCTTACTAATGAGTACAATATTTCGTTCTGTTTATCTTTTGTGCTTCAAATGGATGAATGGTCGCAAGGGTTGGGCTCCATGCGAGCCCTTGAGAAATAGACCATGAGAGGAATTTTCACAGAGATTTCAGTACAACTATTTTTCATAAAGTAAAAAATGATTTTGACAGTTTTATCTCTGCAACTTTCCAGCTGAAGAATGAGTATTTTTTGTAAGTTTTCCTTCACATATCTGATTTATATGTTCTGCTCAATGTTTTTACATTCTGAGTGAAAATGCTTCGCAAAATGTGTGTGGATAGCAGTTCTATTTGTAATGTATAATCTGCTTGAATTCTCATGAAAACTATTCTTCCATAAAAGATGAGATAAGCAGAGGGAATAGCAAGCACCCCGCTGTTTGGAAAAAGAGTTAATTTGAGATGTTTGATGTCTAACTTTTTGAATTACAGCATTGTTTTTCTTTACATTACTTTGAAATATCCACCTTACTAATCCTCCTGTGGAGAGAAATAGGATAAAATTATATGGGCCAAAGCCTCTGAATCTTCAATCTACTGTAGCATATTAGGTAGCACTATTTACAGGTACATAGTTGTTTGTATTTTCTTTCACGTGATTTTTGAGAACCATCAACTGAATTTGTATGCTTGGCTGTCTTTATATGTGATTGTTCCATATAATTTAAATGCTCAGTGCAAAAGCCTATTTGAAAAAATAAAGCTGAAATAAAGTTGACACATTTGAAAGAAGTTATGAATGAAGTTAAAAGCAGTTAAACAAAAGAAAAGTAATTATTTTGTATAACCTAATAAAATATATTGAATGAATCAGGAGTTTAGGTCAGATCCAAACCACATTCTTCATCTAGTAATAAAATTGTAAAGTTTAGACATATAATCATACTGATAGTCACAGAAAGGTTATTCAAAATGCCCCCTACTAATGAGTTGTTCTGGCTATTCCAAGGTATAGGAATATGAGAGGAAATTAAAAGTGAGAAACACACACTCAAACATGCAAGAGATTTGGGAGGATCTTAGGATAGGTTTTGTTTATCCAGTAATATTTTGAGGTGAAAAATAACAATATTGATTTTCATTTTAATCAACAATTATAGGGCTGACTGATTTCCTCCTGCTTCATATGCAAGTGTATACTTTACAATACCATTTATTTAAAACACTTGTCAGAGATTGTGAAAATTTGACAACTTTATCTTGTCTTACATCAGAAGAGGGTTGGCCAGCAGGGTGAGTGGAGTGATTGTCCACTCTCTGCTCTGCTCTTGTGAGACCTCATCTGGAGTATTGTGTCCAAGTCCAGACCCCAGTGCAAGAAAGATGCTGAGCTGTTGGAGTGCGTTCAGAGGAGGGCCATGAAGAAGGTCGGAAGGCTGAAGCACCTCTTTTATGAAGAAAGACTGAGGGAACTGGGCTTGTACAGCTTGGAGAAGAAAAGGCTGTGAGGAGATCTCATTGTATCCATCTGACATTTAAAGGAAGCTTATAAACAGGAGGGAGTCTGACATTACACAGCCCAGTAGTGATGAGAAAAAAGAAAACAGTTTTAAACTAAAAGTGGGGAAATTTAGAGAAATTCTTTACTCAGAAAGTGGTGAGGTGCTGGAACAGGCTGTCCAGAGAAGTTGTGGATGCCTCATTCCCAGAGGTGTTCAAGGACAGGCTGGAAAGAGCCCTGGGCAACCTGATCTGGTGAATGGCAACCTGCCCTAGGCAGGAGGTTGGAACTACGTGATATTTGAGGTCCCTTCCAACTCAAGACATTCTAAAATTCTATGATTTTATGACTTCATCTTTAACTGAGGTATGACAGCTTCACTGACAGTGGTGGAGGTGATGATCACTTTACACCAGACTGTAAGTCTTTGACTGGACTATTCTGGTTAGCTCAAAGCTGAAGGCTCAGGAATTTTCTCTGGATGGTAATAAAGAGTCCTGAGTGGTATTTGGTAACTGTCTTTCTCCCTTGAGGATTTAAAAGTAGAGAAAATCTTTGACTTCATATGACTGGGAAAACTGAAATTTACAACAGAAACATCAGGTAGCATATTTTTTGGAAACCAGATGGTATAACAAGAAGGTAACTGAGAAAGATGCTATAAAACAGTCCAGTGAGCATGAATGAAATCTGATTAAACCCCCTTTTGTGGAATTCCCAGAGTAAGAAACAGATGAACAGAGGTTCTAAAATAGGCAGGAAAAACAATCAGACAGACAAACAAACAAACCAACAAAAACCCAAACAAATCACATTAAAAAACAAAGAACAAAAACAAACAAAAAACAAAAACAACAAAAAACACAACAAACAAAGCTCAGAAAACAAAATGTGAAAACAAAAAACAAACAAGTGATTGGTTACAATAAACAATACAATAAAATCTTGTATTCTTTTGTCTTAGGAAGAAATGACACAATTTGTAGATATGAGACTGTGGATTCCACAAAGCTTTGGTTGGACATATGAAGATGTTTAGTGCTCTCAGAGATGTGATTTCAGATTTTATTCTGTCTCAAGAAGATATTTGGTCACATTCTACAATGGCTCTGGGTTATAGGTGCTGCTCACACTTTCATGGTTATAGCAAGGAAGACTAGAAACAAAGCTGCATTTTGGTTTTGGTTTTAACAAATACTGGGATGTTGGAGTTCCTGTAGTCTATGAGAAGTCTTTATTACAGCAAACTTAGACATGAAATAGTGTTCCAAGAATTCATTTATTTCCCTACACATTTTTTTATGTTTGTAGTCTTTATTTCAATAATGGTATCCTTTAAAATACGTTTTATGAAGGATCCAGGCTATTCTCTGTTTAATTAAAGTGTAACAACAAGTGTGTGAGATCACACACAAAATAAACAGAAGTAGTGAGCTTGGCTGTACAGCTCTGGGTATGCAATAACTTTTTCACTTCATATGATGTTATAATGGAACTAGCTGGGACAGAATTAACTTTATGAACAGTGAAAAGACTGAGAAGACCTAAATAAATCAGAGAAGGTATAAAGGGTTAAGTCCAATGAGAATAATAGGAAAAAAATTCAATACAAAATCTAAAAAAAACAAAGCAGTAGTGAGGCATTTTTTTAGGATCCAGATAAAGATATTTTCTTCTTACTGTTAATAATTGTATGATTTTGATACATTCTAAATTATTTTTCAAATAATTTTTTGCGATTAACTTAAAAAAACACACTTGATGTTCTGGAACCTAAAATATGTCCTTACTTTTCAGTCTAGTCAGAAGTAATGAACTAGTCTATTTATTTTCACACCTGCATCCTAGATCTGAAGAGTATACAGGGACACTCCCTATGTGTGCATGATATTGGTCAGAGACTGCATATTTTGCTATTTCATCTGTTTTTAAAATGCAGCAGAATGCTATAGATTCAGTTCTGAATTACACTACTACAAACTGAGAAAAATAATAAGTAGGAAAAAATGATAAAACCTTCTGTGTAAGAGAAAGAGAACTATCACAGATCTCTCAAACTTATATATGTTTCACAGTTATAATTAATGAATTTATTTCAGATTACATGAATATCATATGCATAACAATGACTTATTTAAGATAAGCAACTACCTATAATGTGTAAGAGCAGTAAAGTGGTATTTTAATTTCAGGTCTCTGAGTTCAAAACCATATAATTTAATAGGATTTTCCTGAGGAGCAAAATGAATCCTATAAATTTAAAGCATATTGCTCTTGCTTAGTCTTATGGTAGTTTCTTCTTTCTATGTTTGAAAAAAAAAATGGAGGTAAAAGAAAATAAAAGAAGAAAGAGCTTCTACATTACCTTAGGGGGACACTGTTCTGGGTGTGTATTATAGGTCCCCTGATCAGGATGAGAAAGTTGACAAGGCCTTCTACAAGCAACTGGAAGCAGCCTTGCTCCCAGATGTTGGCTTTTATGAGTGACTTCAGTTATCCAGATATTTGTTGGGTAAGCAGCATTGCAGATGATTCCTGGAATATGTTGAAGATAACTTTCTGATGCAGGTGGTGGAGGAGCCAATGAGGAGTGGTGTGTTACTGGACCTTGTTCTAACTAATAAGGATGGGCTTCTTAGGGAAGTGAAGGTAGGGAGCAGCTTGGGATGTAGTGATCACAAGATGGTGAAGATCTTGAGTAGAAGAAGCAAACCGAAAAGGAGGATTGCTACCCTGGACTTCAGGAGAGATGACTTTAATCTCTTCCGGGACCTTCTTGAAGCTATATCATGGGCTAGGGTGTTAGAAGGCAACGGGGCCTGTGAGAGCATGTCAGCATTTAAACAGCACTTCTTCCAAACTCAGAATCAGTGTGTCCCTATGAGTAAGAAATCAGGCAAGGATTGCAGAATACCCATGTGGATGAGCAATGAGCTCATGCATAAACTCAAAGGGAAGAGAAAGATCCATGAAATGTGGAAAAAGGGTCTGACTACTTGGGAAGAATATAGTAATGTTTTCAGGACGTGCAGGGGTGTGATGAGGAAGGCCAAAGCCAACCTTGAATTGGATTTGGCAAAGGAGATAAAGGATAACAAGAAAGGCTTTTCTAAATACGTCAATATAAAAGAAAGACTAGGGAAAATGTGGGTTCCCTACTAAATGAGGGGGGTGTTCTGGTAACAGGGGACACTGAGAAGGAGTAGATACTTCACAGAACTCTTCTTTGCTTCCATCTTCACTGTGGGAACTCCCCCTCATGACTCCTGGGACACTGGAGGTAAGTGAGAGGATCAGGGGAATGGAAGGCTCCCGTTTGGTGAGGGAGGAGCTGGTCTGAGTGCGTCTAGGCAACATCAATGTACATAAATCCATGGACCCTGATGGGATGCATCCACATGTTCTGAGGGAGTTGGCAGAGGTGATTGCTGAACCACTATCTATCATCTTTTGAGGTCTTTGAGAACGGGAGAAATGCCTGAAGGCTGGAGGATAGCCAGTGTCACTGCAGCCTTCAAAAAGCACAAGAAGTCTATCCCTGGAAAGGTGATAGAACAATTTGTTCTGGATGCTATCTCTAGGCAATTGGAAGAGAAGAAAGTTATCAGGAGTAGTCAGCAGGGGTTCACCAGGGGAAGATCATGCTTGACCAACCTGGTATCCTTGTGATGTCATTACAGTTGGAGTGGATAGGGGGAAAGTAGTAAATGTAGCGTCTCTTGATTTTATCAAGGCATTTGATACTCTCCCACAGCATCCTTACAACAGAACTGAGGAAGTGTGGAAAAGATGAGTGGATGGTGAGGTGGGTTGAGAACTGGCTGACTGGCAGAGCTCAGAGGGTTATGATCAGTGGCTCAGAGACCAGTTGGAGGCTTATTCTTAGTGGTGTTCCTCAGGGATCAGTGCTGGGTCCAGTCCTGTTCAACATCTTCATCAATGACCTTGATGAGGGCATAGTGTCCACCCTCAGCAAGTTTGCTGATGATACAAAGCTGGAAGGAATGGCTGACAAAATGGAAGGCTATGTTGCCACTCAGCAAGAGCTGGACAGGCTGGAGAGTTGAGCAAAATGAACCAGATGAGGTTTAACAAGAGCAAGTGTAGAGTCGTGCACCTAGGAAGGAATAACTGCATGCACCAGTACAGGTTGGGGGATGACCTGTTGGAGAGGAACTCTGAGGATAGGGTCCTGGGTGTCCTGGTGGATGATAGGTTGGCCATGCAGTGTAACAGTTTGTCCCTGGTGGCCAAAAAGGCCAATGGTATCCCAGGATGCATTAAAAAGAGCAAGGCCAGCTAAACCATTGAGAATCATTCTAACCATAATTGTGAAGATTCTTCTAAATGAAACAAGAGCAAGAAGATATGGCTGTATTTTCTGGTTGGATAGTAGAAAAATTGGAAGAACTTCCTTCCATATACAATAAAATGTCTAACTGTTTTGATTTAGGAATTGATAAGCTGTCAAATTAGACTGTACTTCAATTTTTGAAGCCATTTTGCTCGGAATGAAATGTTACTAATCACAAAGCAGCTTGCATGTATCTTAAAAAAATGTCAATCATTCTCCTGAATATCCTAACTGATGTTTTTATTTCTAGATTTTTTTTGTCCAATAAATGCCATGTGTATGGTACATACTAGTTATGTCTTCTTTTCTCCACACAGTAAGAAGATATTATTTCAACGCTTTTGAATTTATCATTGCAAGCTGATTACTTCTGCTGATTTCCCTTTCTACAGGCATCACTGTAACAAGCAATTACTTTCTAAATGTTAAAAATACAAAATGAATTCTCTACTTCACATTTTGTGTCTGCTATAGAAGGCTGCATCATTTTATAAGCGTTTAATATTTCACTAGGAGAAGGTAAACTTGGAGAACTAGTGATCCTGGATCACATCCACTGGATGACCACTAAGATAAGTGGTACACATGGCTTTGTTATTTGCCATACTTCGAAGTATGCATGCTAACACAGTTTTCTTTTGTATATATGTATAAATATAGAGCACTCTTGTACTTGCACACACATAGCAAAGTACTTCTAGTATATTGTATGAATCAGTGACCTAAAGAACAAAAAACCCAAAAAAGCCCATATAGAGATATATTTGAGTTTTACTCTTTAAACAGCAGTAAGCAACAGGATAAAGACAGAAATAACACATTTTTAAATAATGTCTTATGGATGTTTGTTGTGGATTTTTTTTCTGTAGGATGGAATTTTTTAATCCTGCAATCTCCATATTAAACTATTTGATTATATGCAACAACTTCCAATGATTTTTTTTTTCATTCAAAAGCAAAAAAATATAAGACAAAAGTCTAGATACTACTTTAACTCTAAATTATAGTTCATTAAAACATCATCTTGAGTTCTATGGCTGCGTTTGTGTGTGTTTTATCTGCCTCCTGGGACTGACAATGCAGGTTCCTTAAAACTGTGGGAGTTAATTCAAGAAGCTGAAGACCACAATAGTTACAACCGGACTCTGCTTGTTAGAAGCTGAGAAAAGATTTAATTCTGAGCCAGAAGTCGAAGTGAGAAGTTATTTGGGAGAATAGAACAGAACACGGGAAGTAGAGAAGGGAATTCTTTTTTAATGTATTTTGTTTGAAACAGCCCTATTTGGAAGCTTAATTGCCTCTAAAAATGGAGACAGAAAATAAGTGACAGAGTCTCTGCCACTCTACTATCCAAAGTATAGTGTAGAAATAGAGGTTTAGTTAAAAAATAGTTTCTGAGAAAACCCTTTTATTCATAAATTTCCATTTATGTTTTAGACCATACAATGTATTCCTACTTCTGAAAAATTTGATGACATTGGCAACAAAAGTATACCAAATATTCTTTTAAAATAAACAAAAATAAAGGCAACTTTTGTACATGACATTCACAAAATTCTTTAAAAATTTTTATCAGTGTAGCTCTTGGTAATATTTAAGTTTTAATTTGATCACTTACAGTTGTACGTCATTTTCAATAAATATGTTTCAATAATTTATAAGAAAGTTAAAATTATCAGGAATAACTTTTATTATCAATATTGTCATGACTTTCTTTGCTTTAAGATACCTTAATAGTCTGATGGTGGTATGTTATTTTCACCTTTTTCTGAGATTGACTATACTCAGTGTCACTTATACTATAATTAATTTTGTTTTACAGTGAGTTTTGATTCCTCTTTGGAGTGTGTGCTTCAAGATCTTAAATAAATCATTTATAGGGGATTAGGGATGTAAACTTCTGTAGAACTTTAATTAGAGATCAGAATGCATGTAATGTCTTCAGTAAGTGAGGATTATGTGAAATATTTAAGGAGCTCAAATGATGAAACAGGAAAATCATCATGACATTGTACAACTGTATTTTTGAAGAAAGGAAGTCATATTTTTTTCAAAATAGCCTGCAGGATAAGTTCATATTAAAACTGTTTTTTAACTGTTGTTATTCAAATTCTTCAAATACCTGACGTACATAGGCTCAGCATACCGATTTTCAGTGATTTAAATACATTCATTTATCTATGGAATCTGTGCCTCATTCATTCCTTGGGATAAAATACAGTCAGAGTAAGAAACAAGGCAGTATAGGATGGGGATAAGACTTCTACTTGTCATAAGATGCTAGGAGACATACAGACCAAAAATAGGCAATGTAAGAAAACTGATCTGTTGAAGAATGATTTGATAACATAAGTTTAATGAGAAATTAGTATCTTTTTATTAAAACTGAAAGAAATAGAAACTTATAATAAATTAGTTGAATATAAGTTGCACAGGAAAGTTGTTAAAATATTGTGATTTTATGTCTTATCAGATTCAGTTGTCTTTCCCTTTAGTTTCCTCTATGTCATTAGAAGAAATGTAAATTAGTAATAGTTACCTATATTAATGCTTGCTATCATTCATGTAACCCTCAAAAACAAACAAACAAAAAAAACCCATCAAACAAACAAGTAAGCAAATGAAAACTAAAGCCAGAATTTGACATCTAAAACCCATGTCAATGTAACTGGAGTTACAGAGTAAAATGCATAGCTCCCTGCTCTTGCTTCATTATCCTGGTGTAGTTCCATTCAACAAGTTTGTCCCAGAGGCAGTTATTATTAATTCAAATGCACTACCAGTAGTATAACAAATACATGTCTCTGAATCATGTGTATCCTGTGAACCACATCTAGCAAAGTGTTCAGATGCAACTACCACATCACAGGGATTTCATAGGACAACAGGACAAAGATGATGAGTCGACCTCAGGTAATCCATACATCTTTGCTCTGAAACAAGACAGTTGAAACTATAAAGGTAGTCACTGGCAACTATGGCAGACAGTTTAATGTCTAATCCATCTTTCAGTCATGCGTTGGGATGCCTGTGGCAGCACTGTCATTTCTCACTTTTCAATGCCATGAATCTTTCTGATTGAGCCCTGAAGGATCTCTGCAGTATCTTTGGCTCTTGGCCAGGTGTGCATTAAGCATATGTTGGACATATGGCGTTGTATGGTTCTGTGCTCCACCTTTCAGTATGTGCCTGTTTTGGTGATAACTCAGCAGCTTGTATGTTACCTTTCCTGATAACATAAAGCTGCACTAGTTGCTAAGGAAACTCTTGAAATTGTTCAAATTGAAGCTGAGCAATAAACTCCCATTTCTTTCCTGTCTTGAAAAACCTGAAAATGGAATCTCATTGATCCCTGTGCCTAAAACATCTAAGACTACTTCAAGATAGACTTAAGGGTGAAGGTAAATGAATGGTGCTGCCAGCAGTTCTCAAAGACTACAACAGAGTTCCATTAATATAAAGTTATTAAGGTTGAAACAGTAAATATATTGACCAATTTTTATTATAATTCTTATTTTTTGCCAAATAGAAAATCATTTGAAAACTAGTCTATTAAACTGAGTCATTTTCATGTCAGCTATGGAATATTATGTTTACACTAGAGGCAAAGTTGTGTTGCTTATTACTGGTGATGCTCCTGGATGAATGAAAGCTTCTGCAGAACATTTCTTTGGGAACTTCAAACAGAATCTCATTTAACTGAGAAGTAAGTGCTAATATTGTGAAATAGAAGGATCAGTGTAAGACTGGAAGTCACTGAAAAATAATTCATTTAGATCTTATACAACAGTAAGAACATAAGGCTCAGATATGATGACATCATGCTGTAGTGTATCTGATTTTAATGAACTTGAAATTTGTTACTCGAGTCACCTTCCTAACACAGATGTGATTTGTGAATTAACATCTAGTGGATCAGATTTTGATAACTTAATCCATTTTACTGATTTTATTTGTTTGAAGGCTAAAGAAATAATCTTACCTGATTGATTCTTAGAGAGTTAAAGCAAATACTTGTTCACAAATGTTCACAATAGTTATCATAGAAAAACAGCAACAGAAAATAATCTATTTCTACTGGGAAAGAAAAAAACAAAAGTAATTGTTGACTATCCTTGTAAAAAAATCTCCCAAGTATTTACAATACTACTTACTGGCTCACTTGTTTAGCTTTAGCCTGAAATCAGAAGAAAAAATAAAGGAAAAAAAGGGAAGTAGGTCAGGAAACCAGGGGTCAGAATGTAGTTCTCTCATTTACTGAGAAATCCATTTGACTTTACAGTTATGTCATGCATAAACAAGGCAAGACTGACTTCACAAACCAAACAAATAAAGATCATAAGAAAACTTCTAAAAAGATATCATTTATTTCTTGGGTCAATTAGTATTGTGCAGATGAATGTGTTATAATAAGGCAGAAAGCATAGTGAAGTTCCTTTCCTGAACGTGCAGGAAGATCCTTGGTTGCAGAGGAATTTCTCTCTGAAGAAGACTCCTAAGGCAGCTTGTGCAACCATTGTAACATCAGGTAGAATTTGACAATTTTATGCCTTTATCCCTTGTTTTCCAGAAACTCTTTTAGGAATGTGTATGATGCCATACAGTGTACAAAAAAAAAAAAAAATACTATTACAATAGTATAAAAACATTATTATCATAAATGCTTCCTGAAAGGAAGCATTCTTTTTATGTTAGCACAACATATTATTAAAGTGTGTGGGTATGCTGGAAAAGAAGATAAACACATTGCTTTTATATTCCTTATTGGAAAATCAAAGTAAATTAGAGTGAGGAATCCTTAGAGATTTTGACAGACACAACTTTTTCTCTAGTAAATGACTTCTATGAACTCACATCATAAAATGACAGAGGATGTCAATAAGAAAGTTTCTCTGAGAATTCATAGTAAGATACATTTATTATTGTACTATATCTGAGTTAAATACTTAGGAGAATATTAGTCTAAATGATGTATATGCAATTCTCTGAAAGTTGCAGTACTACACCTAGTCCAGTAAGAAGACATTATCAAGCATATACTATCAAATATGGACTACAAATCCAATTTAGAAAAAAACAAAACCAAAAACACCTTAAATTCCTTTCCATGGAAATTTTGTAACCATAGTTATTTGAGAATGAAATTCTAAAATATAACCCTTTGAAAACCATATTCATATGATTCATTAATTCAATTTTCATTGAATTTTGTAACTCATAGAATTAAAAAAGATCCTTAGTTACTCCTTTTGAGTTAAAATGTCTTAGCATTAACCAAACATATTTTTCATCATATGAACATCTTGATAAAAGTTAACATGTAACTATTGGGAACATTTTCTTATTTGCCTTAACATTTAAATGCAGAATCTCATTGAAATCTTCTAATAGCAGAGTTGGGAAAGTGAATCAGAGCAATAATTGCTTCATTTACTGTCCTTGTTAGTTGAGAAGGGTTTGTGATGAACTACAAAGATTTTTCTGGTTGTGAATGGAAGTAATGTTAGAAGAGAGATGGAGACCAACTTCAGAATAATCAATGCTCAATCTATCTTTTAATGCAAAGAAGCAACTGGATCATCACAGATTTATAGATTCATAGATACATTAGGTTGGAAAGGACCTACAAGATCATCTAGTCCAACCATCCTCCTATCACCATCCCTACCCACTAGGCTACTAAATCAAATCTCTTAGCACCTCATCTAAACACTTCTTGAGTCTCCATAACAACATGATCAGCATGCGATTTATTAATCAGCTGTCTTGTGCCTGCTTCCCTTCCCTTTACACTATTTTATAGCATAAGAGAAGAATGTCAATATGAAGAATCTAGATCTTGAAATGCAAAAAAAGGGTGTTTTTTTAATATTTACACTTTCTGATATTCTATGCCTCAAATTTCACTTTAAACTTCATTTAAGATCTGGTTTAGATTTTTTTCTTTAATATCTGATTTTCTAGCAGAAAAAATTGACAGTTATTCACAATATTGAGAATATATATACCTCTAATATTATGTGACAGAGAGAAGAGGTTAAATGCATTCATTCCAAGTCGGCAAGCAGTGCAAATAAAATTAAATCTAACAGTCTTCCTTTCATTTTGTTTTAAGCTGGATTTTGTGCAGTAGGCTAGAAGAAATCAAAGTCAGATCATAGTGACCAAACAGTCTAGGTAGGTCTTTGCAGATTACTTTCTGGGTGTTTTATACGGTACTGTGAATATCCATACAAATTTTCCTAGTGTCTAATAAAATCTTTATCTGTCTTCAACAAAACCTTTTATAAGTATTACTCCAATGGTAATTGTCATGGTTTTATGATTTTTGGCATAAAAAATTTCCACATCATATAATCATGTAG
>VXAB01003387.1:82662-110718 GCA_013399175.1 Odontophorus gujanensis | reverse complement strand
TCACATCTCCCACCATGAGGCAATACTAGAAAACTTCTGTCTTAAGGTTTTGAGCCCAGTCTCCTAATTTTCAGAACAAATCTTTGTTTTTCCAGTAGAATTTTTGCGTAATATTTCTTCTGGCGAAATCTTAGTGGGGTTTTTGTTGTTGTTTCTTTTTGCCAATCTTTTCTGGCAGATTTTTTTTAATTGATTCCACAAAGGAAGCTGAAGCAGCGCCCTGGGGGAGAAGGAAGGAGATCAGCCTTGGCCTTGGATAAGTTTTGCAATTTTTACTTCTGTGTCAGACAGGAAGAACTGGAATTAGTGGATGTATGTCAGGTTAAAGGGCAGAACAAAAAAAGAATGCAAATCTTACAGTCTTAAGTCTGTATTACTGAGCAAATTGATCATAATGCCAAAAATAACACCTATAATGAGAGAAATTTGTTACTTACTCAAAGAAGACTGCAATATTTTGACAAGAAGGCAGCAGTGGACTGTGAAAACATGTTAAGTTCTTAGAAATTACATGAAACAAATATAAGAAGAAAAGATCCCAGTTTTACCCTCAAGTAATTCACTCCACAGCCACACATTACAACTGCAATATGTGGTAAGAGAAATCCAATCTGAGTAAAAGAATTTTCTAATTAAAGAAAAAAAAATCTACTGTAGGAAACAGTGGCATTCCCACACTCATTACCACGGAACTTCAGCTTCAAATAATCAAAATTGAACTAGTGAAGCAAATTATCTGTAAATATTACACATGCTGAGTTCATTTTCCTTTTTCAGATTCTGATTTAATTGGTTTCTGAGCATTTTTCCCTCCAGGATCTTTCTGGGTGAAATGCAATCAGTTGCTCCCTCTAGCTAAAACACAAACACTGTGACATGAGGGTCCAAGTGAAATTTTATGTACTTCCTCAGGTACAGTTACGAAGAAGTGGACCTGCCTTGCCAATGCTTGGGCAGAGAGGAGAAGGTTTAGGTTCACTGAGACCAAGTGCCAGGTTGTTCACCTGGGTCTTGACAACCCCAGGCAATGCTACAGGCTTGGGGCAGAGGGGCTGAAAGGCTACAGGGGAGAAAAGGACCTGGTCGATGCTCAGCTGAACACAAGCCAGTAGTGTGCCCAGGTGGCCAAGAAGGCCAATGACATCCTGCATTCTATAAGAAATAGTGCAGCCATTAGGATCAGTATGATTCCATGATTCTAAGGCTAAGGCTGATTCTCTTTAAGAGAAATCTGACAAGACACTTTTATTATGAGCATCGTGCACAGAAAAGATCAGCATTCTATTATCTTGGTTGTTATCTGTTATCTTGGATGCATTTAAAACTAAAGCGGCTGCAGGATAAACTCAAGAGTTCTACAGAAATAAATGATGTTTTCATCAAGGTTTGGTGACCATAAGATACTGACAAAAAAAATCTTATAGTTCTGTACTGTTTTAGTCCAAAATTAAAATAACTTATTTTTAGTGTGAGGCAAGTGAAAGAACAAGACAGTATGATATTGAAAGACTTTATGCTCTTTTGTTATGTTTGCTACCTTTTAAATGTTAAAAGCAAACAGAAAACTCTTCAGAAGCATCAGATACATGCAGAGTTACTACTTGCACACTATGGGCTCAGAAAGTTCAATTAGACAAAAAGGAGGGGGGAAAATAGCCAATCCAAGATCAAATCTGCAGTGGAGATTTTTAGCAGAAAATAACATAATAGAGAACAAAAAAGTGTCTGACATCTTTCTGTTTTTTGGTTTTTAGCAATCAGACTAGAGGGAACAGTCTGATGATAAAACCAGAGCAAAAGAGAAAAGTTGGTATCACAATATCATAGTATTGTAGGGGTTGGAATGGACGTCTAGAGAATATCTAGTCCAATTCATCTGTAGAGCAGGCTCCCTACATCAGGCTGCACTGGGTAGGCATACAGCTGGGTCTTGGATGTCTCCAAAGAACAAGAATACATCACCGCCCTGGGCAGCCTGTGCCAGTTCTCCATCAACCTCACTGTGAAACAGTTCTTTTGCATATGGATGCAGAACTCCCTTTGCCCAGGCTGTTTCCTTTTGTCCTGTCCCCACAGACTGCTGAAAAGAGTCTGGCCACATCTCTTTGTCTCCCTCACTTGAAATATTCATACACACTAATAAGATCCCCTGTGAATCTTCTTCTCTCAGGGCTGAACAAACCCAGGTCTCTCAGCCTCTCCTCACAGAGTAGATGCTCCTTTATCATCTTTGTAGCCCTCCACTAGACTCTTTCCAGGAGATCCCTGTCTTCTTTGTACTGGGGAGATCAGAACTGGATGCTGTATTCCAGGTGAGGTCTGACCAGGCCAGAGGGAAGGATCACCTCCCTCAACCTGCTGGCCACACTCCCTTTAATGCACCCCAGGATACTATTGGCTTTCTTGGCCACCAGGGCACACTGCTGTCATGGCCAACCTGCTGTCCTCCAGGACACCCAGATCCTTCTCTGTACAGCTTCTCTCCAGCAGGTCATTCCCCAGCCTGTACTGGGGATAATTCATGCCATTATTCTTTCCCAGGTACAAGACTCTACACTTACTTCTGTTAAACCTCATCTGGTTTCTTACTGCCCAGCTCTCCAGTCTGTCTAGGTCTTGCTGAATCCCTTTCCTCTAGTGTGTCAGCTGCACCACTCAGCTTGCTGTTTGCAATCTTGCTAAGGGTGCACTCAATCCCACTGTCCGTGTCACCTACAGAGATATTAAATGACACGCCTTGACACTGATCCCTGAGGAACACCTCTCACCACTGGTTTCCGCTTGGACATTGAGCTGGTGACCACAACTCTCTGAGTGTGACCATACAGCCAATTCCTTACCCATCAAATCCATTTCTCTCCAATTTGGTGAGCAGGACATCATGCAGGACAGTGTTAAAGTGGAAGAGACGTTAAAAGTGCCAGCATCAGTTCAACAGTGGCCACAGACAGCATAACTTCTGCTTTTCACTGGGCTTTAGAAAGACAGGTTCATTCCTCTTCTCACAATGTAAAGAGATGGAAATTTGGATGAGGGTTATCTTGACTGCATTTAAAACAAAGGCAGCTGCAGAATAAAAATCCACCGTTTTAAATGGGTAAGAAAAGCAAAGAGCTGAAATCCTGTGTTCATCTGTTCCTCTGTAGTGCCACAGAAACAGTACACTATGTAATTCTGACAGCCAAGAATAACTTGTACAAACCTTCAGCTCACTGTAAGCTTCACATTTCCTAAAGAATTCGAAGTACCTGTCTATATTCATTTATATTAGAGAAAATTATCTTCAGAATCTTCTGTGGGAATTTGAGAATACATTAAAAAACACAACTTCCAACATGTAGTTTGAAAATACATCTCCATTCACAGTTCAAGTTGTGGCATCCCTCATTACCAGCGGTTACTGTCCACCTTAAAAACAGTTACTAACTCCTTGTTGGTTACTCTAGAAGAAGCAGACAATGTGTCTCCTTTACATATTCACTTCTGGGTATCCTGGTGGCACTAGCTAGTCTGGCAGCACAGACATATCCCATCAGGCTACTTTCGCTACAATAGAAGACCCAAAACTGAAAGATTACTGAATAGCAATGAAGCTGCTTCGAGCCTAGTTAATCTCTGTGCAGCCTTCTGTTTTGACATCTCCAATTGCTCACAAAGAAGATGAAGAAATGTTCCCACAGCTTCTACATCTCTAACTGCATCACAAGCACTTAAAGTTGTTTAACTGCCAGATAGCCTTTCTGTTACCTTCCGCATGATCATTTTCTGCTTTTGAAATACATCCAATTTATTCTTCTTAAGCCAGAATGGTGCTCCTTTGCTGCATATAAAGCTCAGACACACCATTATGAAAATTTACCATCTATTAGGGGAGAAACAGTAACTATCCATTTTCATGGACTTAAAGTACAGAAAAGGTGACATTTATTAAATCTTACACAACTTCCAGCACTGCTCATATTAAGTTGAAACAAGCATGTGTTTGCCACAGGCTGAGCATCCAGCAGCGTGGCTGCATGACACAGCTGACTCGTAATTCATTAACTCAAACACAGTTTGAGTTCTTACTCTATTTGCCAGTGTGATTTCCACACTGCAGCTGAGAGATGGACTCCTGAGGGTTCTCTGAAGCCCAGAGGTCCTGAGCAGTTGCTTTGTAGTTTGATAGCTGCCGGATCCACTATGCCTCTGGAGATAAGGCTGCAAACCTTTGGGCAGCCTATCTGCCTAAAGCCAGGGAGACGACACTCCCACTGGGGCAGGCTGAATGGATGGCACCTTGTCTGTACCCTGAGCCCAGCTGTGCAGCCTACTGCAGTGCTCCAAACACAAAGCACATGCATGAGTCCTTTCTCCTGCACAAGTCAGACAGGGGACACTGGACAGTACAGCAAGTAATGAATATGCAAAAGTATCAGTACAACCCTCCTACTTCAGGGTGAACCTAATATCAAGTTTAATCTAAATTAAGAAACAAGAACCTTTACTATCCAACCTGAATGATATCATGGTATTTTTCTAAGTGTTTGACTCTCTCCTATCCTTACTCTCTCCCTCCTGTTTCACAAGACCCTTGCGCACTGAAAGTTTTAGTGGCAACTTGTGCCGCCAATCAATCACAACATAACAACAGCAAAAACAAAAAACAACCACAAGCAGCTTCTTCAAGTGCAGGAGGCTTACACAGACTATAGTCATAAGTGGGTGAGACTCTTGCCTTCATTTGAGATCCAAAAACAACTTGGCAGGTGTCAGTGTTCTGATACAAAATATGTTTTCTCAATTCCTTCAAAAAAACAACCCTCAATTTGGAGAAGTAGGGAAGAGCAACAGCTGCTTCATTCTTGGAAAATACTCTTAGAACATATAATTCATGTCTTTTGAATTAAACTTGTTCAGCACCGTATCTACGGGATTCACACAGTACAAATACTTTTCCCCACTCCAATATCATGACAGCCTCTCATGAAAATGGAAATAAACATTATGAGTGGTTTATAGTACTTGACTTTTAAGAACCCTTGAGACTTTTGATAAGAGAATAAGAAGTTCTAATATTTTGATTTGGAAGAGAATAAACTTCTGTTTTGTGAAGATGATTACATTTAAAGGTTCAGTGCCTGCAAGAAACTAAAGAGTAAAGATTTAAAAACCAAATCGGTGAGAAGTTCTTTGCCTAAACTTCTATTTCTAATAACAAAGGAAAAACAAGCAAGATGATCCACAAATGCGGTCTCTAATCCTAGAGACTGATAGTACCGACACAGTTTTGTTTTCCTGCTCACTTCTATTCTGAAACTAAGTCCACGCTAACAAGCATGACAATGTTAATACTGCAGAAGTCAAACTTTATTAGAGAATAACTAAATATTTATATTTAAGCAAGTGACAAGTGGCATTGTTTCTACTGACAAGTTTTGTTTGTATTAATGTGACCCACAGGAACTCTACTCAAAAGCCAGAAAAGCAGATATACAAATGGTGAACCAAAGAGACAGCTGCCACAACATGTGCAGATAGATGGAAGAAAGCACAATTATCCCTTTTTGCTGTGGATCAAAGCCTAGCTAGCAGGAGCTTTACTCTCCTGAAGAATAGAGCAAGGGAAGGTCACAGCCTAGCATCTTCTGCTCAGAGAAGATTTTGCTTGAAGAAGCAGAAGATTGAGGGGTAGAGCAACATCAAACTGGATTCCACTGACCCATGTGGTGTCTCTCTTCTCCTAGCTTAATTCTGTCCAGCTCCATCCTGCAGAGTTATCAAGAGCAGATGGTATAATTCGGGTCTGCAGTTGTGACCATAGGTTTGTCAGAGAAGACACACCTTCCCTCTCTTTCCTCCAAAATCATGAAAGCTCTGGCTGCACACCACATGTGAAACTTAGAAATTAATTTCAGCATACCTCCAAAGTGTCACTACACCACTTACCATGACACTGCCATGTCACAGTGACCTAAAAGGAAGTAGTCCAAAGGATCGCTTTCCCTCATCACAGCATAACCTCAGAGCAGCACTGTGACACTGAGTTTCAGGTCAGTTCCTATTGAGAAATTGTGTCTTCCGTTCAACAAGTGCTTGAAACGTTCTGCCCTTGTTTCTGTAAGAGGCATAAGAAAACAGCTGCAAGAAGCTCTGCAGTGAGCCACATTCCAATGCAGCATGCTGCACTGTCACTGAGCATGGATGAAGGGAGAGTAGGTTTATCAAAGCAAAATGCTTTATGAAACAGGAAAATTCAGTCCCCTGTTGAGGGGACCTTAAGATAGCAATGTCAAGGGAGTGACAATATACTGAAAATGTTATTTTGTTTCACGAGCAATTGTTATACTGAGAAAGGACTGAGAGTAAGAAATGAGGTATGGAAAGAGAGGAACAAAGAAATGAAATAAAACCATACGGAAAAACTTCAGAGTCACAAAATCCAGAGAACAAAGTGCAGTCTCTAGGACACAGATGATGCGTAACATAAGGCAGCCTGGGAACCTGCGTGACAAAAACTGGTAATTGCAGCAGAGTCACTTCTGTTGGCCTGAGGCAAACCACGTGCCACTCATTTGATTTTCCCTGTTTTTCTGCCTGTCTGTTGAAGGAGAACTAAGTGATTTTATGACTGCATCCGGCACACAAATCTAGTACAAGCTCCAGGTCCCATGCATACAAAGTTGAAAGCTGATTAGATTCAGCATTGGGCTCAGGTCATTTTAAGAGCTTAAAGTACGCAAGCACACTCTAAACTTGTTTTAATTTCCAACCTCTAAGAATCTTGACTTCTAACCGAAGTCCATTTCTTTTGATATGAGAGGTACACTGTGCACACTTCTGTATCATCCAGATTACCTGCATGCGTGAGACATTACAACCTGCAGGCATACCAACAACTCTCTCAAAGCTACAGAGATGACTTGAGCTTTGAGACTGAAACTCATTGAAAGGAAAAAAGAAAAACAAACAAACAAAAAGCCAACCCAGAACAAAAGCAAAGTACTAAGAATAAAAGCTTGCAGAAAAAAAACTAGGACCCCTCAATCCATTCCCAACCAAGTTCAGCTCAAAACTTGGCAGGATACAGGTTCAAGAAAAATAAAATCAAATGCAAAGTTGGTACAAAACCAGTAATTGAGTAAACTACTTATGCTAAAACTAGCGTAACTGGATCTCTTTTAATCCCAAATTCTTACTGCTGAGAGCTAAATCTGACCAAATGCCAACCACTGCCATTTAGATGCTGAATCCTTTAGCTCCTACTGAAGCTGCTGGAAGTCAGCACATCCAACGATTCCCAGAGCAAGGCCCAGGGTAAATTTTGCACTTTCAGGCTGTCTATAGAGGAGGAGATGAGTGCATGTGTTTGCATTGCCCTGCTTGGGAAGAATGACAAGCACCCTTCTAACCTCTTTTTCTAATTATGCATGGAAAATAATAGTATCAGATCAAGGGCTTTTCCAGTCACCTTCAGACCTGTTTGTGTGAGGAAGTGATAGGCTGTGCAGCTGCGGGCAAGCACAAAGAGCCTCTTCTCTTGGATTCTGCTGTTATAGAGATTTCTTTTGCAGGAAACTTCTCACAGTGCCTGTTTAGTCTATGCATGGGTTACATACATTATAAAGGGACATTTTATTGAAGAACATGAAGTTCACATGTGGTGGGAGCCTGGGAGACATCTCAAGAAAGTGAACTTTGAAGATTGTTGGGTCAAGCAAGGAGGTGATCACAGATCATTCCATCTGTACTCAGCACTGGTGAGGCCACACCTTGAGTACTATGCTCAGTTCTGGGCTCCCTTCTACAAGAAATACATCAAGGCCTTAGACCACATCCAGAGAAGGGCAATGAAGCTGGTGAGGGGTCTGGAGCACAAGTCTCATGGAGGGCAGCTGAGGGAACTCTCTAGAGTCTTCAGTCTAGAGAAGACTTACCACTTAACATTCTATCCAGTGACCTGAAAGGAGGTTGTGATGAGCTGAGGGTCAACCTCTTTTCCCTAGTAACTAGTAACAGAATGAGAGGCAATTGCGTCACTTTGCAGGGAAGTGCTGGAGTCACTGTACCTGGAGGTGTTTAAGGAAAGGACAGGTGTAGTAACAGAGACATGGTTTAGTGGGCAATTAGTGGTAGGTGGATGGTTGGACTGGATGATCTTAGAGGTCTTCTCTGACATTACTATTCTATGATACTATGATTCTATGATTCAAGCAGACAAATGGCAAATAGTAGTGTTGGCTGGCCTGGTACAAATGAACTAATTGACGTTTTGCCATTGTGAAGGTCAGCTGGTAGGCCACTCTTGAACAGGAAAAATCACATGGGGCAAAGCAGCTACGGGGCAGTCATTCTTATTAGTTCATCCTAGAGAGCAGATTTGACTTGAAGCATTTCCTTGTCTTCCAAAGACAGCATAACCTGGCAGCGTGTAAAGGGAGGAACAGAAGAACATCCTTTCCATCAGTATCAGTGTTTAGGTTAGGTTCATCAGAAGAAGTCTGATATTTCAAACCTGGTACAATATGCACTAAAATGACTTTGAGTGCTTCCAGGAACCATAGACAGCTATGTCCTAATATAGCAAAATGCTTCATAGTGGGTACTGTGATGTATGCTAGAGCACCCAAGAAAAAAATGCTTGTTAACACAATGGTGCTTCCTTTTCTCCTGGAAAATTACAAGAATTCAATGAATCCACTAGTAAAACTAATGCAAAACAAAACACATAAAATAGAAAACAGAACATGATAATTCAGAACAAATTAGAAATAATTACAGTGCCATGTTGTAAATCTACAATGCCTGCCTACACATTGAACACTTCGTAAAGTTCTGTCTATTGATCAAAAAATAGTGTAAAGAAATAGAAAAGTACATAGAAAGGTGTTAAAGGGTAAGGAGCAGCTTCTGCTGAATGAGGAGCTAAAGAGGATAGAAAAGAGACAACACATGGCAAGCAGTGAGTGGCACAGAAAATCCAGAGAGTTCCTGGCCTGCTTGTTATCAGCTTTAGCACAAGAGCTAGGGAGTTTTAAAAAGATAACAGTGACAAAAGATTTTTCCATCTAAGGCATACTTAAGGTAAGGGGGCATTTGCAGCATGGAATTGTAAATAGGAAATATTTAGAGAGATTCCAGATAAAACCATTTAGAGAAAATTAATTCCAGGTTCTCAAATGGAAAAATACCACCTACAGCTCGGAAAGATCACATCAAGAACATGTTCCTATTTCCTAGCCCTGTACTTAGACCTCTCCCTGGGAACCACCTGCTGTTGACCATTATTTCCTTCTGAAAGTCTGCTGTGTACTCAGCAAAACCACGGTTCTGGCAAATTAACACCCTGAAAGGGAAAATTCACAATCTGCTGCTCCGTTCTGCCTTTGTAGGAGTTTTTCAGTGGGGAAAGAGGTTATCTGGTTTGTGTCCCTTTTGCAGCCTGAGAGGCTTGCTCCCATTGTGCCTTTCACTCTCCAGGTTCCTATTTTTTCAGTCATAACTTCAGCCCAAGATACCCCACTAGAACTTCTCAGGAGAGCACATGCAGGAGAGTACATTTTAGTGTACTAGGCTTTCTTCTCAGTTCATGTTGGAGGCTGGACATTCAGGTTGACCCGGTACTGCCAGGGGTCTTAAATCTTCACACACTTCCTTTAAAAAGCGACACCTTCAAAAATTGTTCTTGGGTTTGCCTCTTTGTTAGCATGCGAAAAGGACTTAGCTATGCAGCTAACCCACAGAAATGTAAGGGATACATTTCGGGCTAAAAATGATGAACACACTATCATCTTTACTATTTTGACAGCTAAGCCTTTCTTCTGGTTTTGCCTATTGAAAATAAAATGATTTTGCCAATTGAAAAGCTTCTGTTTTTATTTGAAACAGATAGAAGACTGAGACTTTTCCTGAAAATATCTTCGTTTATTTATTTATTTATTTATTTCTGCAAAGACATTACTTTTGCTATTTTGGAAATAAAACACTTGGAATAAAAGCATTCATTTTGTCTTTCTTAAAAGCAGCAGTCAGCCTTCAAGGTTTGAATGCAGCATCCCTTATCACAAAGAAAAAGCAATATAGAGAAGAATTGATCTATTTATCTGGGAAAAAAGTCACAGTAAAACATTCTCAGGAAACAGGCAGGTGAGGAACTGTGTTTTGCGATAGTAAACGAACTCATTTTTCTTTCTGCTGGCAGCTCCGCTGCCGTCTCTTTGTTTGCTCAAAGGATGTTAAAAGTTTTGTCTTCAAAACTGGCATGTTTTGAAATTCTCATTAAACATCTTTCAGGGGTTCTGAAATGATGAAAATACCTCCTCAATTTAAAAAAAGGCAAGATGTTCAGCACTTTCAAAAAATCAGTACATTATCTCTTTATGACATAACACAGAGATATGCAGGAAAATATGCAAAAGAATATGCCAGTAATTCTGCATATCTCTCTGGAGATTAGACAGATATTTTGCAGATTAAATACCTTCTTGAAGGCATGCTGCTAACTGTGTATGAGTTACTAACAAAGTGAACACCTACAAGCCTTAAACCAAAGAGACGTCAAGCATCTTCAGTTCCTACTCAGAATAATTCTTGCCTGCCAGAGACTAAAGAAAATCTTGATCAATGTCTTGATAATGAGAAGAAATGAAATAAATGATAATAAAAAGACTAGAACATATGCAGTCCTGAGAGAACGCAGTGTTCTTAAGAAGAGGTACGCTGGACCCTTAGTGTTCTTAAAAAGAGTTACTCTTGACTGTTAGATATTTAATGAGGAATTCTTGTCTTCAGCAGTCTGCTTAGAAACAAAGTCAGGAAGTCAGGACTGAACTATCAGTAATTCATCATTCACCTTTCACAAAAGTGATCTAACAGAAATAGTATATTTTTATACTTACCATCAGCAATACATTCAGCTGCTGCTATCAGTGAGAGCAGCACAGCTAAATGCTAGAATTTTAGTGCAGAAGTCTCTAAATCTGATAGATGAGGCTGTGGTTTTTTGAGACACGTTTTCAACATCATTATTTTCATAGAGGATGATGCCATACTATGATAGAGACACTAAAATAGGGGCAAATAAAATGTCTTTGTACTAGCCAAGCATTTTGTTCCCTAACAAAACAATTCAGGCAGGATTTCCTCAGGTTGATATGTTCTTTGTCAGCTCAGTATCTTCTCATCTTCTCTACAACAATGAAATATACCACCATTGCACCAAACTCAGAACTGGCTTTACCTCATTGACCTATCTGCTGCAAGAATGCATCTGACTGCTTACTTCATAACAAACTATGCACAGATTTCAAAGGCAATGAATAGTTTCCTCTAGGCTCATACATAATGCACTGTTCTCAGTTTTTTTGTTACTTAAAATTAGACTTGTTATAGAACCATGGAATCATTAAGGTTGTTAAGACATCCAGGATCATCTAGTCCAACTGTCAACTCATTCCCACTAACCATGTCCCACAGTGCCACATCTCCATGGTTCCTAAACACCTCCACGGACAGTGATTCCAGCACTGGGCAGCCTGTGCCAGTGCCTCATCACTCTTTCAGCGTGATAATAACAACAAGCCTGAACTCCCCTGCTGCAACTTAAGGCCATTACTTCTCATCCTTTCACAGTTATCTGGGAGAAGGGTCCAACCCTCACCTCACTAAAACCTGCTTTCAGGTCATTGCAGAGAGTGATGAGATCTCCCTTGAGACACTTCAAGACCAAACAATCCCACTTCTCTTCGTCGCTTTGAGGATTATACTTGTGCTCCAGACCCTTCACAGTTTTTCTGTCCTTCTTTGACCATGCTCCTGCACCTCAGTGTTTTCTGGTAGTGAGGAGCCCAAAACTGAACACAGTACTCAAGGAGCAGCCTCACCAGAGTACAGAGGGATGATTACCTCCTACTCCTGCTAGCAGCACTGTTCCTGAAACAAGCCAGGATGCTGTCGGTCTTCTCCACCACTTGGGCTCACTATTGGCTCAAGTTCAGTCAAGCATCAACAAATACCCCTAAATCCTTTTTTGACCAACAGCTTTCCAGCCATGCTATCCCAAGCCTGTGGCATTGCATGGGGTTGTTGTGACCAGTGTGAATGTCCCGGCACTCAGTATTGTTGAATTTCATACCATTGGCCTCAGCTCATCAATCCAGCCTGTTTAGATCTCTCTGTAGAACCTTCCTACTCTGATCAGGAAGATCAATAGTTCCTCCCAACTTCATGTCATCTGCAAACATACTGACGGTGCACTCAATCCTAATGTTCAGATCATCAATAAAGATATTAAACAGGACCAGCCCAAGTACTGACTCTTGGGGAACATCAGTAATGACTGGTTGCCATCTGGATTTAACTCCATCAACCAGGAAGATTCAGCCTCTACTGCCATACCACCAATATATCTGCCTTTGAAATAACAGGCCAAATACTAAAACAGGAGGAACTGCTTTTGTAACAGACATCATATTTTGTGAGGTTCCATGGAAACAGTTGGGATTTTCTTGTCTGCTGTCCTAAAAATATAGTCCTGCTAATTTGTGAAGAATGTAATAAAGAAATGTGAAATCAGCTCTAGCTCCACAAGTCCAGCTCTCAGCCATAACAGCTTAAAATGCAGAAAGAAACCAAAGGAAAGATAAAGAAAAGATGGAGTTGTGCAAACAAGACATATTTGTTAAACAGAAATTAAAATGAAGATCTCAGTTAAATTCCTGAAACTGGATAAAAAATGTGACAAGCTACTGTGCAGTGAGACCTATCAACAGTAGTTTCTAATTAATCTAATTGACTTGCAACAATCCAAATGACCTCTGTCTCATTCTGTTGGCAATATATAAATAAATATCAGTGGATTTAACTGAATTTGCAGTCCGCCAGATGGGACATCTGTTTAAAAATAATAATAATAATAATACATGATGTTAGTTCTTTAAACTGCAGTTAAATGTTTTTCCTCTATAACCAGACAACCTTTAGGAATACCATATGTTAGCTTGCTTTTAGTGTGTGTAAATACAGGAGAGAGACATTCAGAGCATACAAAACCATTCTGACAAATCACCTGCCATAGATTCTTCAAACATAAGGGATCCAAAAAGATTTTTGGACAACACAACATAAGCTACAACTATGGATCACCGGCAAGAACAACAGGGTCAACAGTGTTGACAAGCTGCAGCTTCTGGCCTGCTGATGCTATAACATCCAGTGGCAAACTGTCTCACTGTTGACATACACTATCTGCCTATTTACCACTCCTCACAGTATTGCTGGTATTGGTCAGTTGGATATCTGCCCTGAAAGGTTGAAAAAAGCCTCAGAATTACACAAAAAGCTCGCTTTCTTCTGCTGAAAAGAAAGGTGAAGCACAAAAACATATACCAAACATACAATTTCCCAAGGGAAAATAACATTTTCTAGCCTGTAATCATCATCTGCTGCTACTTCTTCCACAATGAATAAATCACTTAATACATTTTTGGTGATGCACTACTATTATGGCTCAGATGTTTAGCACAACTGCTGTATGAATTATTAATCTTGATAACAACAATAATGAAAGTGAGTAATATTCAAGAGAAGTTATCTTTGCTTTATGGACGCTTACCTGTGCAACCTGGTCTAGAGAGCCTGCTTTGGCAAGGGGGCTGGACTAGATGATCTCTAGAGGTCCCTTTCAACCCCCACAGTTCTATGATTTCATGATATGGCTTGAAAACCTTTTGGGAAACAATACATGTATGCTCATTTGTCGTTATGGTGTATGTGCGCACCTCTGAGTCTCAGCTACACACAAAACATCAGTGTTACAGTCAAAGTTGTCATGGGTCCTGTTCTGTCTCAAGGTAACCAGAAAACATTTTGTGTAGCGGCCAAGATACTTCATCACAGTGGAATATTTGCTGGGAATCTCTACAACACGCTACTGGTTAAGTGCTCTATTTATTCATTTATTTTAAATTCCTGACAGACTCCAGAATCTGCCAGACACACCAAGTGCAGAATAATTGGAAGTATACCAGAAACAAAACCTGAGACTATTGTCTCAGGCTCATCTGTGTAGCTATACTTATACAGACACATTGATCAAGGTCACCTCTGGCCCTCCAAAAACAGTACTTTGTTAGTTTTTCTCCCTGCTGTGAATAGACAAGCCCATGGTTGCATACTATTGTATGGTATGGAGAGCAGCATGATATTTTTGACAGAAAAGTCTTGCCAGAGGCTGCAACCTCCTGGCTTAATGTCACAGCACAGCAGTGAACTATTGACTGGAATTGACACTACCTCTTTGAACACATCATCAGTCTTTGATCTCATGTCTAAATCACTACACAAACAATTGAGTTGTGCTCTTTTATAACTGTTGTATGTGGAAAGAGATGAGCATCTCAATAGGGTGACAGAAACCACTGGCTACAGAAGAACCATGGATTAAGGTATCTAATTTAAACTTAGCTAAGCAGGTGGGAAGACTCTACAGCAAGGAATTCACAGTAACACAAGGCAGTAAAAGCAAGAGGAATTAGCAGAAGCAGGCTGCAGGAATCAAAGCTACTTCTTAACTGTTAGCAGTGCCTAATTTATTCTATATTTATAACTAGCCTGACCTGAGATCCTCCAGCAAGGCCAACGGGATAATTAAGTCCTGTGTAGTTTCTGCTGGCCTACAGTTCCCCTTGAATATGGAGGGGCATGACTGGAAACTGATGTGGGGGATTTAGGCCCACAGTCAGTTTAACAGTGAAGAACAAAGGTATTTCTCCAATCTTGGGAGAAATTGCTGAGCCTCCTGGGTGCAATTTTCTGAAACTTTCTGAATTAGTGCATGTGATTTAAGAGAGATATAGCACATTAAGATTCAATAACTGTTCAAAGCAGAAAACAATTTAGTTCACTAGAAAATGTTTTTTGGACATCAATTATTATTATTTTTAAAAATCTGGATTTTCACCAATAACTGGTAGGAAAAGTAGTTTCAAACCCTTTCAGAGCAGCTCGATCCACCAGTACCCACACAGATTAATAAGTAGGGGAATAATCTGCAAAAAGGTATGAGACAAAGACAATCCTTGACTGCCTAAACTAGAAAGAAGCGGTTTTCCTCCCAGACAATAGCAGCTAGATGAAGCTACCTGGAGCAGTTTAATTAAAGACTTGTAATCTCCTGTCCCTGGCTGGCCATGTTTCCCCATCCCTATTTTTCACTGATATATCATTTGTTACCATCAGAATAGGTAAGATAAGAAGCATCTCTCTGAGGCAAAAATTCTACTCTCTTGACCAGTGACATACAGAACACAGTCATGGTATTACCTTTCCTTATTCTATCTTGCACAAGTGGAGTTGAATTGCATTTTAATGCAATATGTGCAGCAATAAATAATCATACAGAGTTAAAAATAATAATAATCAATTGCTCATTACCTACATTATGCAGCTTCTAGCAACAAATTAGAACAGAAGGGAATTTTAAAAAGCAAGAGCCCCATGAGGAGTCACCACATGCAGACTACATCAGGAAAAACAGGTGTTTTTCCCAGTTTCAGCTGGACAATAGTTCAAACTCCAACCACACTTACACATTTACTGCAAAACAAAAACCTTGTTTATGTCTAATTCCTCTATAAACTACGGGCTCTAGGAGTTTAAGCGTAAAAAAATCTCATTGGTGGGAACTTGACTGTGAACAATGAAACAATGATAGAGAAGACTCCTGGCAATACTCATAATGTCAGAGATCCCAAGCTGAAATACAAGATGTAAGAAGTTTAAAGAGTAAGAGAAATCAGAGCGCTGGCTGGTGCTGCTATCATCCTGCATTATTGCAGCAAGATGACTTCAGAGTCTCTAGGAGCCTCTGAAGTAACTCTAAAGATCTTACCCAGTACAGCTGATAAAGTCTACTCAAGAGGTCATCTAGTCCAATCTCCCTGCTAAAGCAGGTACCTACAATAGGTCTCACAGGTAGATGTCCTGGCAGGTCTCAAATATCTCCAGAGAGCGAGACTCCACAACATCTCTGGGCAGCCTATTCCAGGGCTATGGCAACTCTTCCATGACAAAATTCTTCCACAACTTAGTAGGGAAGTTTGTATGTTAGAGTTATAGGACATTACTCCTTGTCCTATTGCTACTCACCATCAAGAAGATCTTGGCCTCATTCACTTGCCTCTCACCTCCTTTCTGATAATTATAAACATTTACCAGATACCCTCTCCACCTGTTTTCCCCAGGCTGAACAAACCCAGGTTACTCAGCCTTTCCTCCCAAGAGAGGTGCTCCAATCCCTTTATCATCTCTATGGCCTCCCACTAGACTCTTTTCAGGAGATCCCTGTCTTTTTTGAACTGGGGAGCTCAGAACTTGACACAGTATTCCAGGTAAGACCTGACCAGAGCAGAGTAGAGGATCACCTCCCTCGATCTGCTGGCCACACTCTTTAATGCACCCCAGGTTGCCATTAGCCTTCTTGGCCACCAGGGCACACTGCTGGCTTATGGCCAACCTGCTGTCCACCAGGACACCAGAAACTTTTCTTCAGAGCTCCTCTCCAGCAGGTCAGCCGCTAACCTGTATTGATGCATCCTTAGGTGCAAGATTCCACCACTTGTTCTTGCTAAACTTCATTGGGTGCCTTCCTGCCAATCGTTATTTAACAATGCAAATAAAAATTTCCTTTAATCCTGTATCAGTGGACAGGCAACATACTGACTTACTTTGTAGGGCATTGTTTTATTACTAGACACTATATACATTTTTTGTTTAGACCTTTACTGCTATTTAGGCATCCTAAAGAAGCAATCTCACAACTGCTTTTATAACAGCACTGTGGGTAGATCTGTACTCTCACACACACACACACACAGAATGACAAGGTCTTCACTGACAGCTACATGCGACAGATGCTTCACAATGCTACCCTACATCGTTACTCTTACATCCAGTAGCTTTACTAATGAAAATAATAAGCCTTCATATGGGAATTACAACACTGTTGCTCATTGTGTAACAACTTTATTTGTTGATGCTTCAAGATGCTAGCAGAGAGGTAGAAATTCTGAAGTGAATTACTCAATTAAATGCTACTTAACCATCAGAATGCCATTTATGTGCTAATAATCATGTTCATAATCCAAATTCCAGTCTCCATGTGTAATCACTCAAAACAGATTGCAAGTGATTGCAACTATACCTAATAAGGCATTAAATTCCAGATTTTGGATCATAGCACTATGTTATGGGCTATTTCTGAAAAAAAAATCTACCTCATCAGCCAAGTTCTAAAACAAAAAAAAGCAGCTGTATACTCTACTTCACTTTATACAGTAACTCTGCTTTTCCACCTAAAAGCAACAGTTTTTCAAGTCCTGTGCAATTATTTCACTAACATTAAAAAATGTATCATTATAGATAACAATCACAGCAGGTAACAAATGGCCTAAAAACTGTTAAGATATTGGCTAAAACCTGATTTTTCATTTGGCTCTCCCAAAAGGACTTGTAACATGACCTCCTCAAACTCAACCAAACAACTGCTGGGAGATTCCCTTGCCTATAGGTCATGATGCAGCTATGGGACAATGCACAAAGCTGGATTCTCCTCTCCACTTGACCCATATTTTAGAAAGAGGGAAGGAAAAAGGTCTGTGTGACCAGAACACCACTTAGTGATATCTGGGAGCGTATTCTAGAAGAGAATAAAAGATCTGTTGTTACTATTGTTACTACAATCTGATGATTCAATATTACCACTGTATTTGTTGTAGCATTCTTATCTGATGAAACTTCATAAGCAATTCCTGAATATGGTCATTTTTATTTTTCTTAATCTATCTTCAAGTGATAGCTGGCAGGAATCAAACGTATATACTTTGTATCTCAATGGAAAATATAAAGTATATGTTATAAAATACAAAGTATGTATTAGAGTTCATTTGCAACAAATATCTCAAAGCAGTGGATGCATATGATTTTAATCTCTCTGCTCAAAGTTATAAGATGTAAAACATGCCAATCAGCAAATGCTGAGCACAGGAAAACTCAAGAAGAACAGAAGTTCTTTCCCAAAAGAAAGAGGTTGATACATGTAGTTCAACAAAATACTGATACACGCTGTGAGCAATGGAAAACAGTAAAAATGGAAACAATTAAGTCTTGCTAGGACACTTGAGAGGAATTAATTGAAAAAGCATTTATGATTTATAACTGAGTCATTTAAAGATCTGCCGCATACACATGATTTCAGAGCTGAGGTTGTACCAGCAGCAGTGCAACAGGCTTTCCCCAATATTGAAGTGGTTTCAGGAGATTGCTTTAATATAAACCATGTAACAACTCTATTTGCAGTGGGTTCTTCCCATACAATGGCCAAGCTTTGCAAGAGGGATATGAATGACATTTGACAAGAGAACTATGTTTACAGCTCCCAAGTATCTCTCACACAAGTATAAGCATTACTAATGTAGAATATATAGCAGCATTTATTGTATCAAGTGATGGAGAGTGACTGTTCTGTGTAGAGTAAAAGACAGTGCTTTAACACAGCTGTTTTAAATTTCCAGTAACAATTCACTGGAGTGACAGAAAGTGAGACCATAGACAAGGCTACCAAGTGTCTGCTATTCCCACACCATCAGCAGTATCTTGTTTCAAAAGCTGAAAACGGTGCTGGACACAAAGTCTGTTTCATAAATAAGCATCCAGACATAACTTGTCATGCAAGTTCTCCAACAGACTTCCAGATTATACTAATCCTTTGGGAGAAAAAGTATTTCTGTTGCTGTTTATATCTGTCCTCCCCTTTATTCCTTTTGTATGCAATTAGAAAGCCATTCCTGAAGCCTGAGGACATGCTGCATTTTCAGGTATTTCCTAGGGCAGCTAACAAATCTGAATAAAATCTCTTCCAAAGCAGAGGAAAAGGGACAAAAACAAAAAAACAACAGTCCACACTACTCAGTAGCAACACCTTCAGTTCCCACATTACATCGAAGTCTACTCTGATAGAATCAGAATCAGGGAAGAAAAGCAGAACTAAGAGGAATATATTTGCTACTTTATTCTTCTGGATTGTTTCCTTCCCCACCTTATCAGCACTCAAACTACATACTATACCATATGTCTATATCTTTCATGCATGTCTCCTGTCCCAGCAATGTTAACAACTTGTTGCAAAGCTCAGGCTAGCCACAACCACACAAATTAACTAGTGAGAAAAATAGCACTTCTTGGTGTGAAACCAAATGAAAATTAAAAGGAATAAATGGCACAGGTGAGTGGAAGTAAAACTGATTGTCTTAGTATTTCAAATGAAGTGTAAAACTCAAACCAACTTCATGTGACTACTAACACTGTGGACAATGAGTCAGATGTAAATAAGTGCTGCTATAAGGATTGGAACAAAGGCTTCTATCAGCATTCTTCAGCAACAGCCTAACCACATTTTTGGTTGCACACAGCCTGAAGAAACTGCCTTCAATCAAAAAATGCCTTCAGTGGGGGTCAAAGAAGTTACATAGATCAGAAGAGTAAAATCCGCCTGGGTCACTCAACCACTGCAGAAGCAGAAGGAATATCTGCAGAGAATTACCTGAAAAATTTGCAGAACCCATTGAAAATAAGACCCTTCCTAACAAAGAAATAGTTACATTTAACATCAGTGGCAACTCCTCCTCAGCCCTCACTGTGAGAAAGGAAGGAGTTAATTTTATTCTGCAGCATTCATCCAGCAGATGACTACACCCAGCAGAAACCTCAGCTTCACCAGATGTCTTATTTCCTTGTTATATCTTATAAACTCTATGCCCTAGACTTTGGTTCTAAGTTCAAAAGCATCCAAGATCTGTTTGCTATGTGCAGTGTGAGCATTTTCGTGACCATAATCTGAATTAACTGTTTTTGAAATAGCATAGCTCTGAAGAAAGAATGAAAGAATGAAGATATATCTTTGCCAGTGAACATCCTGATATGCTAAGCTAAAATCTTGAACATTAAATTAAATCCCAGATGTGGGGATTTTTCCCCTTACATCAGATTGTCAGGGAATGTAGGAAAGGAACCAGTACCACTTTCACAACGTGGCACAACTTAGAAAAATCCTCTGGGCAGACTGAACAGCTTCCTGCCACTTGGGAAATTCAGGCAGTTAAAGCCTCCCCTCTTCATTGTGAGGAAATTAAATTTTAGTGCACTGCTAGCATTAAATGGTGTCAAGACAAAGCTGGTGGGGTGAAACTTAAAGTAAGCATCTTGATGCCTTCATTCAGAAAGAAAAAAAAAAAAGACAATGTAAAACCTCTTAGGACGTATGAATCAACCACGATCAGCTTGAAACGAAGTTCTTTCCACCATTGTGGTTATAATATCATTTGAATAAATAATTTCACAGCATATTTCCAGAGTGTGAAAATAATAATTCTGAAATTGCAAAGCCTGCAATACATTGGATTAAATGTTCAAGCTCTTCAGTTTTCCTTTCCATGGTTACACTGGCTTCCACACCAGAGAGGCACACTATGAAGGAACTGAACTGTTTTCATGACTATATGAGCTGCACTAAACACGTGCTGGCAAATAAAATAAACTGTACAGCCACATCTTTTAACACAGCATAATAGGTTTTCCTGTAAATACAGAGAGAATTCACTCAAAGCAACAAAAGAACCCAGAAAAAAAAAGCCAAGTCCACCTGTTAAGCACACTTTGATCTTTAGGATTCATTTAGTAGAGGTCAGATGTAACTAGCCTGAAAATATTATCCATAATTCAAACATAAAGCATCAGAATTTTAAATCACACAGGAAGCTGGCATCTGTGTTGGTCTGCTTAAAAAGCTTCAGATTGAGACTAATCTTATTTGCAAATATATTTTTCCTATCATACACACAAATTACTTAGCATTATACCAACAACATTGTTTTTACCAAAATGAATTCAAAACAAATACTTGGACTCAAAGTGACCATTGACTCAAAACTGGATAGTACAAAATCACTTTTGTCTATTCCAGAAAGAGACAATTTTTATTTCTTTTACACTAGGCTCACCAGCATGGCATTAAATGGCATCAAGTCCCCAAAACAGCATGAACAGATTTTTAGTGTCAGAAACACCAGTTATGGCATTTGCTTTCAAACAAGGTGTAGAGTTCTAGTTGCCATTCATGTATGTCCAACAAGAAAACAAACAAAAAACAACAACAAAAACTCTCATGAATGGGATTTAGATTCTCAACACATGAAGGCAATCAGAACGAGAAACTGCACATTACCCATCTTGTTTTTATTACTGTACCACAACACAATGATTTTTATTGGCATGAACAGCACCTCTACCCCTAAAAAAGAACAGGGATTGGATGCCATCTTGCCTGCAAAGAGTGCAGATAAAGGAAGGAGCAAAACCCATTTGTTCTGCTCCCTACTCTGGTTCTCCAAGCTCTACAAAGGTTAAGAATCTGACATTGCATAGTCCTAAGGCATCTACAGTACTAGAAAAATACTCTCACATCCCAGTTCAATTAGAGCTGTACAACTCCCTGGTTTTGTGGGTTCAGAAAAACAAACCAAAACAAACAAACAAAAAAAAACTGGCAATGAAGTGAAGGCTGAAAAATGAAGTTCTTTACCTCTGAAATGTTAACAGTGCATTTACATTCAGGAAACTTGTCAATCTGTCATTGAAAATCAATGACAAATATATTTAAAAAACCAACAGCAACAACAACAACAAAAAAAACAACAGGATTATGTTTAAGACTACATGGTATGTCCCAGGAAGGAGCTGCACAACTAAATCCTTCTTTCAGCAACGCAGCTTTGTATGCTTCAAATGGAATCCACACAGCAAATTTAGCCATCTATTTGTTCAGATGTACCACACTTTTTGCCATTTAATCCTTTATGATAGAGATTCAAGGCTATTTATGGCATGCTCTGCATTTCCTAGATACGGCAGAGAGAAACAAAAATGTATTGAACTCAGCCTTGAGATGGCTCACCTATTTACTGAATAGAGCACTCTCATAAGCACTCTATAGCAGTAAATACAAATATTACTTCCCAAAATCTTTGCCACACCCACAATCAACTTCCCATCAGCTTCTGCACAAGGTAGATCTGCATCACTGAGCTTATTCAGGCTAAAATGTTAGTATTTTGGAGCTCCTATGTTTAGACAGTTCCAGAAAGAAAGGAGACATTCCTTTTCTGGGATTGTGGTAGGATTTAAGATACCCATCTTAACAATTACAAAGGATTCAAACAGGATCTTGCCTTTAGGTATCTGGTCTCCCACATTTTCCTTCAGCACACCTCAAAATACAGAAATTCAGAAATACACACGATAATAGGTTTTTCCAGAATGAAACTGTTTTTTAAGCAGTCTTCCATCTGAAATGCAGATTGTGTGAATACAACCAAACTATTAATATCCATTTCACTCTGCATTACAGGTTTCTTTGAAATGGAATTCATTGTAACTAATGTAGTACTACTAACACCAAAAAGTGAGTACTGTCCAAAATTAAACTTTGATCAGTAGCCTCAAGTACACTGCACAGTAGAAATAGTACAAAATCATAGCATATCAGAGACCTTGCACCACCAAACATATCTACTGTTCAGACACATTTCTCTCATGAGAATAGAGAAGCACCTCCACAGAGTCTGCTTTTGGAGCAAACACAGCAAAGAAAGAGAAGTGGAAGTGAAGGTTAAATTTCAGGGACACATGAATTTGAAAGGGAGAAGATACGTGAAAACTTAGATCTGACAGGTGATTAAAAAACTGACATGAATTGAAAGTGTGCTTCACAGGGAAAATTCACATTTCTCATACACACCACCTCTATGCAAGTTAAAGAGCATTTCACTGACAGTTAGTCTAACCTCTGCACATACAAGAGGACCAAGACTTGGAAAAAAATTACTATGAGATATAATCTGTAAGTTTTTGAAGGATAAGGATTTCTCTAGATTAATTTTTACTTTATTTTGGTTACCCTTGGCAACAGAAAAGAAAACAATATACAAGAGCTTCTTTGAAGACTGTATGCATGAAGGCCAGCTGCATCATTCATGCACACCTGTCTATTTTCTCTAAAAAGAAGAGTTATGCTTTCAGTCACGTTCCTGTGTGCCTCCAGAAGGGAAGAACCCTACAGCCCTAAGCCACACTGAAAAGACAATTACAATTTCATTTTATTACTTCAGAGCTGCCAAACAGGTAAATAACAATGCAAGAGAGGTCTAACTTTTTAAAAATAACTGTTCATTCAAGTGAAGCTTATATGGAACTGAAGGTCCACACTAACTTTAAAATTTAGGTGAGTGGTAGAACTTATGCAACCAAAAGGTTATCAGACAGCAGCTGTTGGTATCAATAATTAATCAAAAGATCAAGTTATTTAATACACTTTGACTTCAGTAAGCTCCCTTTTGTTTAAGTGGGGTCTATATTTAGTTATGGCACTGCACAAAAAAAGCAGTGGGATAAAAACAGCAGTCAGTTCTGAATTCAGATTGTTTGGGATGTGAGAGACCTGTTCACAGCACTTGCAGGAGGGAGCGGGTGTGGGAACTGGGTCTTTTTGGTAACCAGTAGGGTTAGTCTAACTCTTGCTCACACATCTTTTAGGTTCTTTACAAAATACAGATGTAAGCAAATGCAGACAGATACCCAAGCAAGTCTGGAATTGCCTTGCACACTCTTTGCTACTCCAAGAGTAAAATTTTGCTGTTCATGTTCAAATTCAACATCCTCTACTACACATTTAATGACAGTTCACTTATTATTATTTTTAATAAAATAACTAAAATAAAAAAAAAAAACAAAACGTAACACTGTAGCATAAAAACAAGAAAAAGAATAGCTTGTAAAAACTTTAGAGGCAAAGAGAAATAACATATTTTCAGTCATTTTATATCAATTTTTTTAACCTATGAGTATCTCCATATAATGCATATTATGCACCCCAGTTGAAGGAGAATACATGTTGCCGCAAATTTCTGGTTTTAATATTACATAAATTCAGTTCTCACTTTTTTTTTAAACCTCAAAGAAATAGAGTAACTACCTCTAATAATGCAATTTAAGGCAAGGTACAAAAGGTCCATGTAGTGACAGAATAGAGGGGAATGAAGGATAACAGTGTTCCAAAATTAAATCTTTAAAAAGGCAAAAAGGCATCATTTTGTCCAGGGAAGAAGTTAAATTATGAAGCCACAGCCTTGACACAATGTCTCATTAAAACAGTCAATGCGTGAGGGCTCCCCTCTAAGAGACCCTAAACAGGACACAAACCTTGAGAATAGGCTAGCAGATGGAAAAATGCTGGTTGTAGTATAATGCATCCGTTTTTGTTCAGACTCTTCAAAATGCTGCAGACAAATCAGTAACATAAAACCCCTAATCCTAGTCAAATAGTAGACAGCAAAGCAGAGTAACATCTGTGACTTGATTTCTTTCAAAACAAAGATAGGACATGAGTTCTCATCAAAATGTCATATGGTGGTACCAGAACCATATCTTTCTGCAGAACTGGTTTCTCAGAAACAGGGCAGTGCAAATGTTTGGTTTTCTAATTCATAGCAAAAAATTATTTTATGAAACATTTCAGTAAATGAGGGTAGCATATCAAATAATGTTTCCAAAAAGTACAGGAGCTAGTTGCTATGTATTTTTTCAACAATAATTAACTGACGAGCAACTCTGCAAATGCCACTTTCTTTCTTTCACATGAGAACTGCTTTATCTCTAGCTCCAATATGCAACAGCCTGACAGAACATGATTGCAAACAGCTTTCCGGATCATTGTCCTTGGACACAAATACAAGCTGTATTAATGTTCTTTTCCCCAATGTTAAATGTTTTTGATAGCTAAGAGAAAGGCTCCATAGTGTAAGAGCTTGTTGCTAGATGAGGGCATCCTACTGTGGGCTGTATTTGGCACTTCTTTCCTACATTGTGAAAGCATGACACCCATTAGTATAATTGGGATTTACAAGCCTGCACAATGAGGCAAAACTTATAAAAGACCCATGAGACTGAACATAAGCTATCGGCAACAGGGGTGAATTTGATGTGTAAGCCATAATGCTGTTTCGAGACCACTTCTGGCTTTCACAAGAAATAAAAATTCTTAGTATTGCTTGGTATGCATGTAATTCCATTCTGTGCCTGTATCTCACACTACTTATTAAAACAAGCCAAAATAAACAAATCCTAAACCCACATATAGCCATACATTTTATGAAGGATCTTGGAAAAAACAGACTATATATTTTAAGTAGAAGTTAATGGAATTAAACCTGCCGGGAGATAGATGTGCAAGTCACCATTTTTTCAGCTTTCTTATGGTTTGCTAGGGTATTCAAAAATATTTCAGTGAAATAAACTTCTCTGACTTTGCATGTGAATTATAGTTTTAATGCTAACTTCCCTGGTGTTCTAAGAGGCTGCAACTTTTGATACCTACTGAAGTGGTACTTACTTTATGGCATGCAAAATCTTGAGTTTAAAACATAGGCATCATACCTCATTTAATGCAAGCAGGTTACTTTAAAAAAGCACCCTAATGAAGATTAAACAGCTTGCTATTGTAATTCATACTGTCCTTGCAATATGTGCAAGTTATTCATTCTGACCCTAATAGACTGTAACTATTACATGTCCCCTTACATTTATGAACAAGATAAGCTTCCAGATGCAAAAACAAGGACTGAAATTTACAACTTTCCTCTAGAAGCATCCTCAAACAAAATAAACAGACACCCAAGGCAGCAGAGAGGAAGCTCTGCTAAACAATTTAGTCAGGGTAGATCTCTACTTTTCTATACTTTGTGCTCTGCAGATAGTGATTACAAAGCCAATGAAACACAAAAAACACGTACTGAAAATGAAAGCATTAATACAAATTTTGGTTCCTTGATAAGTAGAGTCAGAAAAACTGACAACAGTCAGAAAAGATAATTTCACTTATGAAAGTATTCTTGTTTTGTGTATGGGAAGGTAGTTCTCCGAAGCCATCATACCATTTCTACTTTTAAGATAAGTAAGGAATGTGTCAAACTGAAAATACTAAAGCACTTTCACGGTTGCCAAAGAAGTTGTATATTAAAGTTGTAAAAAGAAGCCCAAGAGCTATGGGAGCTTCACATTGTTGCTCCATAAATTTTGGACTAAGACATATTCTCCTCAAGAAATGATAAAGTCAACTTAAGCATAGGAGAGAGCACAACATAAGATATCATAGTCACATCACAGATACTTGACATGATTCAGGGCAAAGAAGGAAGGACTGCTGATACTAGCCAGACTAGTAAAGAATTAACAGCAGGAAGTATGGTCAAAGCCAACTTTATAAACAACAGATCCTATCTAATGAGATTACAATTTTACATTTTCTAATCACATTTCCTAATGAGACTAGAAGTTTGACCAGAAAAAAAATACAGTATGCTTATAACACATTTCAGCTCTGTAAGATATCTATCTTGACACATTTTGACAAAGAATTATTTACCTAATTAAAAATCTAGCTAATTGAGAGAGCTTAACATACAATTATAAAACAGCAGACATTATCAAGAAAGTATTTTCCTATCAAAATCCTCTGAAGGCATCGATTTTTCCCTCTGAAACTGTACATTCTTAGGAAGATTTGAAAAGCAGCATGGGAACATTCCTAGTACTGTCTGTAGATAACACAAAAGATCATGGGAATGCTTTGCTACTGAGAAGGTGGCAGGCAGGCACACAGCAACCAGAGCCACTTGCTATCTAAGCTCCAGGAAAGAGCGCAAATTCTTTGCGGTCAAATGAAGAGCTGCACAACAGAGAAATAAAGCCTTGAATGCAGTCTGTGAAAACAACTCTGAGGTTCTCAGTGTCACCTTAGATCAGCTGAACACAAGCTCTTAACAGGCCTTGGTAGCCAAGAAGGTTAATGGAATCCCAGAAGACACAGGAGTCCCACCTACACCACCATCCACTGCTGCATGTGCCAGCTCGCATCTTTTCCAACTGTACTTTGCCTAGACAACACATTTACCTGGCTTACATCAGTGTTCAGTCTTCTCTCAGCACTGAAAACTTTGTTAGAAAGCAGGTAACAGGCTAGTAGTGCCTTCTATTCTCAGAGCTGCCACACAAAATTACAAGAAATAAAGTAAAATCCTGACAATTGCTTGTCATTTGTTATGGTGTTACATACCACCACACAGAAAGCAGTGTGACAGTTTTGTATCTTCTTCCATGATCTCCTTGTCTTCACATACCAGCTCAGTTAGACCTGTGTTCATGCAAGTTATACTTACTACAGTTATTATTTTACCTGCTACTGTTGATTTGCTTGTAGCTGAGTATACAGGCTATGTATGGTTTGTCAGAAATAAGAAAAGTACAACTTTTTTTTGTTGTTGTTTTTTTCCAGTGGCACAGCAACGACCATTACTTCACTCTTCGGTCCAGCTTTTGAATTTTGACAAATCCAGTGCAGCATTGATTTTTACTCAAGTAGAGAAAAACTTCAGGGGACATAGTGTGCCTTTGCAAAGGTACATACCAGGTACTGGAAATCAATGTCTCAAACAATTTAAACCTGTCCCCAACACCACTCCTTCAATTACCATTCCCTGTTAAATGTTTCTGAAGTGACACGCACAGAGTACTTTGAGATGGAGTATAGTGACAAAAGAGCATGGCATCTGTGTCAGCTAATGAGAACATTCCGTAAGTTTAAAATCAAGCTCAATTCAGCAGTCTTAAGGACATGATCTTGCTGTTTTTTCACAGTACGCTCAAAAGCACTACCATGCTTGCAGAAACAGTCTACACATTAAACTGCTTGAAAATTAGCTTTGATTAGGTACCCAGGGGATTCTTTTCAACTGCCTGGTGTCTTTCTTATGGCATTATTTCAGCAAATATCAGTTGCAGTCTGCTACAGTTTTCAATATGCAAGGAGATTGTATTTTCACCATTAACCTCAAATTGGTTCTAGGCTAGAGGTTCTAGGCTAAAAAATATACATTTTTTATATATTTATATTTTTATATATATATTAAAAAA
>VXAB01003387.1:61591-82637 GCA_013399175.1 Odontophorus gujanensis | reverse complement strand
CAAATGAACAACCCAAAGTATCGCAGATATGAACTCTCTGTTCTGGTCTGAGGATGCTGAAGAGGTTGTATTGAAGAACAAAACTTGTTCAGGCTTGTAGACCCTGCCCTTATCATGCCTAGATGTCATGTATAAAAAATACTTTTAAAAATATTTTTCACACCTCTGATTACTTGTGTAACAGCTCTGTTGTCTAGTACTGGTACAAAAATGGAAAATTCTTTCGAACAACTTTGTTCTTGCTTCACCATACACAAGGAAATCTGTATTAACATACAGCCAAGGTTCTAAAGTCTTTTGAGCACGCAAATACATCCAACATCTCAGTCTGGTGTTTACTCTCTTCTTGGTTCTGTCTTCCTCTTACAAGTCTGTTCCTTTTCCTTCACTGGATTTTCTTGTGGGTCTTTTGTTTGGCAGGTTTTGTTATGTTTGTTTTGGTTCAGTATTTGGGTTACTTTTTTTGCTTGTGGAATGTGTTTGGAGGAGGCTTTTGCTTGCTCTGCCTTCTTCTTACTCAATTTTCCTTTATTACCCTGGGTTCCGCTTTTTTTTAACATTAATTTTTTTGACCTAACACGTTGTCATCTTTAAAGCCAATGCTCAGTTTTGTATAATCATCACCTCTTCAGCTGCTCCTGATTTCAGTTTTGAAAGGATATCTACAAAAAAAGATTTGGTAGCAACTTCTTGATGGGATACAAGACAGTGCTGCAGGAGCACTTTCCAAAATAGGACTTTTGCAGACCACTACTAGCTCACTAATCCTCACCTTTATACTTTAGAAGGTAGTCAAATTCTTCAGGATTTTTCCCGTCTGTTTGATGCTTTTCTGGTAGTCCAGAAGTCCTCACACTAGCCTCCACCCTTAAACTACCTTTATCAATGGAAGGGCACCTGGCCTGGTCACACTGGCCATTCTCCTATAATTTTACACCACTATTCTTATAAAAGTGAAGAAACAAGTTTTATCATGCAAAAATAAAAGAAATCAACAGGGCAATAGGAAAATATATACAAAGGCAGTGAAGCACAGGTGACAAAAGGATTCTTTATTACCCTTTGCATTGCTAAAAGAGAAACATACCCCTTTCTACTTTCCTTCTTACCAGAAAGAAGACCACAGAAGGAAAGGGAAAGTGGAACAGACTCAAAAAATTCCTTAAACCTGTCTACTAAAACTACCAGATGTACAGGTGATCACTGTATCCATGCAAAGCATCAAAACATAATGCAACTCAGCTCTCCTCACAGGGAAGAGTGGCTCAAGGATGCATCTTACTATACAAAAATATCAGAATTCATGTACAACATTGTTAAAGCACCATGTATTTGTTGCTAACACAGCAAAGCCTGAACTTTTCTCTGTATTGAACTCTAAAACATAAAGTGTATGTTATTGTTATAAGACAACGATCACATCCAATTTTTTCCAGAGATTACTTTAACGTGAGAAGAGTCTTTCTGAAATACATAATTCCCATAAAGTCACCACACTTCAAAATAGGAATAAAGAAGTAAAAAATGGAAAAAATTAAAACAAGCAAACCAAACCCACCCTGATCTTGAAACACAGCTTTCCTCTTTTGCACCTTGCTGTCTTAAAACAGGTAATGCAAGCTCTCTACTGCGCAGAAAACACTGTATTCTCACTTCACATTGGCATTTCTGTACAGAACCAGTTGAATAATGCTTCTTGTGATTCAAAGCAAGAGATGTGAGGCTTAAAGCCAGATATCAAAATTTATCTCCTTGCATCTTGTCTGAACTTTGATTTGTGTGACACTACTGAGCCCCTCTATTCCTCTATACACTGCAGGCTATACTTAACAATCCAGTGAGGCATGGAAGTGTTACTATGAAGATGAATGCTGTGAGATACTCAACTGTTCCAACTTCCACTTCAACCATCTTCATTTCAGTTCAGTACCTTAAGAATTCCTGCTATCAAATGGCAACGTAACAGTGAAGGATGCAGGAAACAACAGTGCAACTTCTGAAGCCAGGTTCTGCCATCCTTCCTTCCTCCAGGCAGCACCCTGCTTCCCATCAAATCCTGTTATCTGAACAGCTCTGGGGTGTAAGGGAAGCTGGCCAGCAAGTGTGAATTGTAGCTTCTCTAGAAGTCTGCCAAAAGTCCAGACACACCAAGAAACTTCTCAACTTCTTCCATTGGGTATTGCACTAGAAAAATAAGAAAATGAGCATACACTCCCTTTATGAACTTTGAAGCAGGTCAGTCAGGAGCTACTCATTACAAGCAACAAAAGCAGAATTTGTTCCTTAGCTGTGACTGCCTTTTACAAATATCCTTATGAGCTTTTATGGCTCAGGATGTGTTGTTTTTCTTCTGACAAACATCTCTGCTGTTCTCATACTCCAAATCCCCCTGGAGACACTATGCCAAGCTGCTGCTGTACTACTGCTTAACTAGCCCTTCTACAGAGTTAGTCATGTGCAAATGCAAATACTATGCATTTAAACATTACTTGTAATTTGTATTTCACAGTTTTCCATTTTAAATAACTTCACAATATACTCGATCATCTGGGATAGTGGTTAACAAGAGAGGGGACATCTGAAGGGGAACACTGATCGTGAGAGCAGAGAAGACAACGTCAATGGACTAGGCAGAGGAGCCAGCTGGGCTGTTATGGGAGACAGGACATCTAAGGTTGATTTGACTCAAGACTGGCTTCTGTTCTGTTCATAGAGATAGCAAAGAAAAAGTAGCAAGGTCTTCAGTGACTGTGGACATCTGCTATACCTGCTCACTCTGCTGTAACTATCACTACTCCATTTCCATCTCAGAGCCCAACATCACCTCTTGGCTTCTAGTATGAGCTGTTCCACCCACTTTGCATATGGTGGGGGGAAATCCATCACAGTTAATGATAAGAAAGGACTGAGTAAATCAACAGGGACTACTGTCTCTTTTCCTACTGTAACAACAGCATGAAACTACCCTTCTGGGTAAATCTTTGCTCTAATGACGCATAACAGAAAATGAAGAACTGCATTACAAGGCAACCATTAAGTTCAAGTTACTGCAGAAAACAGAGATAGCACATTTCATTCTTTGATGTTATAGCAATACAGGAAACCAGAGATGGTCTTTGTCTCAGCCTTCAGCACAAAACAGATCTGGAAGCACTACAAGTGTATTTTCTGTGATGTTGCCCAACACTCACAGGGCAAAACAAATAGAATTTCTTGTCGTCAGCATCAGCTTTACTCCCTCTTTTCTTAGCACAGTCCCTGGAGCACAGACTCGCATTAAAATAAACAAACAAACAAACAAACAAACAAATAAATAATAATAATAAAGCAGAGACTACAGAATCAGCAGCATGTATGCTGTCTGACTAACCACAGTACAAGCCATACATAACAGAATCCCAGCCAGAAACTAAATAGTTTACTGACAGACATACTTTCCCAGGAACTTCTTAAAGTGAAAGGTATCCCCAAGAGTCTTTACACCCTGGAAAACTCTTCAGAAAGTAATTCTGTAAATTCAAAAAGTTAATGTGACTCTTATGTTACAGAATTTACCGTGCAAGTACAGGATGCCCAGGTTTATCTGTCTGTAATTCCAGTGTACTGTGATCACATAATGAAATAGTGTAAGAGACATCTTGTTTCAGCAATAGAAAGCACAGAATTTGAATCCTTCATGAAACCGACACCAGAAAGACATGTGATACTACAAAAAGTCACAGTGCTGTTAAGCCTTTTGGACAAAAAGTCAGTGAGTTTCAGGGTATTATGGGCAGCACCTAGGGTTACTTTGCTCTTGCAGACAAACAAGGATATCTCTCTGGGTGATACCAACAAAGGATGATAGGCAGTAATTCAAGCCTTTTTCTTTACAGCATTCAGAGGCCATATTTAGAGTAACACTCCTGCTGTGTATGAGACTTCTGCTCTCAATAAGCTTTCTCTGACAACCAAACACTTCTGATACCACACAAGGGCTCCTCTGCACCTCAGCACTTTGTTGAAGAGAAGAAGGATGACTGATGGAAGGATGTCTTGACTTGCCTCCAAAACCTCCTGGTATTCAGTCTGGAGAGGCCACACAAGCAGTCAGACCCAGCTGCAAGCAGTGGTCAGATGGAGTAACAGAAGTCAGAGCAAGCAATGAACCAAACAAGGGCTGAGTTGTACCACACACAGCAGTATATGGCAGATGACAGTCACACCCAGTGAAGTTGGCACTGAGCTACAGGATTGCACTTGCTAAGCTACTTAGCATCTCAATATCAACCAAGTAGAGACAAAAAAAGTTATGGCAAAGTTATGTGAAGACATATCTTAATTCACTTTAGGCATCACATATTCTAATGCATATTGCTAATGGATACAGAACACTACAGTCAGTACAGTGTGACTGGACTATAAGAAAAAAATCTTTCTTCTTGCTTGGTATTCTTAAGTAAAATTACCACAGACTTCGTTAGCGCTTCCACCTTGAACAATCCAGGAACTCTCCACTCTCAGTTCTGAGAGCATACTTTTGAATGAAAATGTGACAAGGAGAGGAAAAAAAGCTGATTCTTCATTCTCATTATTCATTTTTAAGCATGCCTATTTCAGCATGTCCAGAATACTGATACACACATACACTGCCTTTGTGTGACTCTGCACAGCAGAGTGCACCACACAATCACTGCTCCCCAGAAGCTGCACTACACAGAGGACATGTGTGAAGTGTATTTGTGCCAGTTGGTAGTAGGGCAGGTTAATTTCAGAACAAGATAATGAAAGTAGTGATGAAAATCTCTGTAAGTTCTCTCTGGAGCTGATACTTGTCTTCTCCATTTTACTGCAACAAATGCTAACACACATACGGCTATGAGCACTGCACCCTTCAAATGACAAAGTACTGAGATGCTCTCTCCTGCTTCTGTGCGCTGGACACTTTGGGTCTCCCAAAGCAGAGAAGTTGAGCAGAAGTCTGATCAGAACAGGGTAATATTTGAGCAGATAGGAAGTGATCAGAGATGCTCTCATATAAAGCCTGTTTTCAGGATGTGTATCATTTTCCCTTGCTATCCCTAGTAATCAGTAGAGAATCTGCTTTTTACCAAGAATGTTCTCTGCCAGAACCACCCAGAGAGAGGCTAGTGTTCTGCCAGGTGCCAAAAAAGCAATGCTGTGGTACCCATATCTCGCTGCCTGTGATTGAAGGTGTCAGAGAATTACGCTACAACTCTAATGGAAAGCAGAGTGAGTGCCTTTTGGTTATTTTGCTAGTGTTTTAAAAGATTTAAGCAGTTTCTAAGGTTTTGATGTGTTCTCTTTAACTAACTCTGTTCCCAAATAAAGCCACTCACAAGCAGATTCTCCTCATGCATACTGCTGCTAAGAACTCCCTGACACAAACCCTGGATGAACAGTTCTGGGCTCTATCTCCTTTCAACATATATATAGAAACTGAGGCATTGCAGAGTGTATAACAGATCCCAGACGACTTTATGAACTTTATGGCTGCCAAGATCACTTACATAAACAACACTCTTCTTTTTCCTCCCCTCCCCCCCTCCTTTTCATTTCTCCTTTATCTTCTTTCTCTCCTTTATCTTTTCTCTCTCCTGTCTCCTTGCTTTTAAACCTTGAGTATGTTAATTTAGCTCACACAAGGTGTGTCTCTTTGTTCAGAATTATTTTGAGTTGTATTTTGGAAAGGTGCTGGTTATATTTATTTATATAAGTTCCATTACCTGGACTCATAGCAATTGCAGTCATACTGTGCCCTAGAGAACTACACTCACTGTGGCTTCCACAGCCTTAAAAAAATGATAAAAATGAAATGAATGAAGATCACTTGTGAAGGAAATAAGATGTATATCATCAGATATCAGAGAGGTGCTAACAGGATGTGTCTTGCCTTCTTGAAATCCCCCTCATTAGTTCAAGTATGCCTAAATCATCTTCCACAGTCAACTGATTTATTTAGCAGTAAGTTCAAAGCTTGTTTACTCCTTGTCTGTTTTCCAGATCTTCCCAGGAATGCCAGCCTGGTTGTTCCAAGAAGAGTCTGTAAATCCTCACAAAACTCTCTTCTCTGAGCAACCAAACCAACACTCCAACTTTGCTAGAAACAAAGCTTGAAAGGACACCCTGAATCAGCAGATCCAGCTGCCAGTTATCCATCACACAAACTAAATCTAACATAAGAATTGCAGGACTGGCTCAGATCAACATCTATCACCCTACAATTTCCAAACTGAATTTCCAAACTGAAATTTCCAACTGAAATTCAGAACTGCCAAATGTAGACACCTAGAAAACAGTAAAATAGAATATGATACTCCCTACTCATTCTTCCTCTGCTTTTTTGAAACAGCGATGTCTGTTCTAAATAAAACTTTAAACATATTTTTCCTGTATTTTTCTAATCTCAGATCAATCTTAAAATTATTTATGACCTTTCTCAAGGTAACATCATGCTAGAAATAAGCTACACTGGCATCAGTGTATTTAATTCTTGGTCTTTACTTCCAATCAAAGAATATTTTTTGAACACAAACTCCTGTTATTTTTCAAATTTGTGATTAGACACTCTAGAGTATGACACTTGAATTTTCCTCCCTGGAACTTAAATTCAGACACTATCTATCTTAGCAAAAGAACATCCCAGTCAATCTCTGTCTGATGAGATATTCCAACTTTGGGTCTCAGGTAAACTTCAATTTTGTTCCAGAAGTGGTAAGAAAAATAAATAAATAAATACAAGCAGCCCCAGAACACAGACTTAGGAAACTTCAAAGAACAGAAACTCTTCAGAACAGAGAAGAAACAGAACACTTGTCCAAGAGTGAAAAATTCAAATCAGTTTTGCTAACCTTGGTCTCCCTAAGTAAGCTGAACATAAACAAGGCGGTTGGTTTACGTATTAAAATATTTGCCACCCAGGATCCTTACAGTATTTGTTCCATGAGAAGTGTGATGATAATCAATTTAATTGGAATAAGCACCATATAGAGCAACACTCACACAGGCAACATGAAAGAATTATGTCAAAATCTGCTCTGCCATCTTCCCTAAAGAATAGCCAAAAAGACAGCACAACACATCCCCTTCTATGATCACATTCCCTTCTAATGAAAAGCAAAGCAACTCAGAACACTACTACAACACAAATTTGAGGGCATCAAAGTTCTCCTGGGTAAGTCAGTGTGTTTAGTCTCTCAGTACACTTTCAGCTCTTTTCTTGGCTGACAATAATAATTAACACAGGCAGGGGCTTTGTAGTTAGTCACAGCTAATTTACACTCTCCAGTTTCATTCCCTCCTTAGATTTGGATTGCCCCTAGGAGTGATAATGGATGTTTAAGTTTTATCACTCTCCTTGGTATCTTTCTGCTGAATTACTACAATTCTCACGCTTCTGAACACTTTTCCAAAGCTAAGTGAAATGTATTTCCTCAGTTGATAAAGAACACTTAATTGGATAAAGAAGTGGCATGTTCTCTCCTTGGCTTTGCTTGCAGTAAAAGAACCATGCACTTCTCTGTGTGAGGAGAAACATGTACTGAACTTTTTCTGGCTGTTGGGACTGTGATCCTGCTTAGAAGAAATGACAGTAGCTTTCTCTATGTGCTCTCATGCAAGAAACATTACATATTCCTGTCATTTTTTGTCAAATACTGTCTACCAGGATTTATTTTAACTGAACTACATACATAAAGACATATCAAAAGCTGTCAGCAAGTAGTGGGGAACTCTAAATGGACAATTTAAAAATCTCTTAGGGAAGAAACACATTTTCCCTTCATGGTGGTGAGCTATTACGAAAATGAAGAAGGCTGCTTGTAAAATGTGTAGACAGTGCAGTTCAAATACTATCATTATAGACATGGCCAAGGCTGTAAAACACAGATAAAAATCTGAGGTTCTTAGAGGACCAAGAGCAAAAAAAGACATCCAGATTGTCACATGGAAGACAAAGCCAGAAAGACTTAGTTTCCAAAAGAAATCCTCAGATCTCATGGCAGCCAGGTGCTGTCTTCTATACCATGCACAGCTCAATATTGAAGATGAGGGTTTCTAGATTACCGAAAAGATATGCAGAATACTCTGAGGTGATGAAAAGCTGGTAAATACCTTATGCACAGCTAGACATGGCTTACAGCACAGATCCCTTCAGACAAACATGATTTTACAGACAGGTTTTAAGAACTGTGCAAGGATAAAATGACACAATCCCTGACTTCCAGATATTCTGGCAGTCTTCCATATAGGAGCTTCCTGAATTGAAGACCACACTCTCATCACATTGGAAGTAAATTTTTTCTTCACCATCACTCATTTGATCTATTTGCCCATCCAAATTATCTCACGTTTACCCATTTTGTAAAGTCAATTTAAGTGACAGACCTTGCCTCACAGCTATTGATATATCATTTTTCACTAAGCAATAAAGCTTCTCTGTTGCAGCCTTGTCTCTTCCAACCAGTTCTTTTACTCTCAGCCACACACACACTTTTAGAGAAAAATCATAGTTATACTTCCTGATTCTGAAAACTTTGAAAAAGCTCTCAATTTCTGCACCTTTAACAAGTTTTTTTCAAGACAATTTTTGCTTAGAACCATTTTTTCTGTCATCTTGCAAAAGCTGATTTTCATTCCTTCCCTTACCAACAATCATTGCATGTACATGAAAAAAAAAAGGTTTTCTGTTCACTTATTTTTATTCTAAATCTTTATTTCTAGTAGCTTTTTTTTTTTCACATAAGAGAACGATAATTATGAATTGTCATTTGTCTTCAGCTTCCAAAAAAACCTGTTAAACAAAGCTCCATGCCTCTTACATATCTTATCCCTCTATCTACTTCCTTTAGAGTCTTCATCACTATCAAGCACTTTCCCTTTTGAAAATTATATGCACCCATAATAGGCCAGATTTACAGAAACAAGAATTAGGGCTGCAAGCTGCAGCCCAAAATCACAGCTACAAATTACTGCATGTAATTCTAACAGATCTAAAGAGTCCCAGTATTAGATCTAGTACTTTATTATCTTAATTAGCACAGTACAAAAATGTTTTTTAACCTAGCAGAATGACAGTTGACAGTCCACTGTAGAAAAAAAGAAGCAGTAACACGACAGATGTAGAAATGTAGAACTGTTTCCTATTCAAAAATAAAATATATGTATATGAAATTACAGTGCCTCATTAAGACAAACACAGTTTCTTCTTCCTGTTTGCTTTGTGTGCTTTACCACAGCATAAAGACTGAGAAGGGCAAACATTACATACTTAATGCCTGTTTATACAAAATATATTGGTAATTTCCTTTGACAGTATAGGACCACAGATGAAAGAAATGGTAACTGACAGCTGTCATAATAATAGTTAAATTGGACAAAGAAACTTACCTAGATCACAGTGCAGATGAAATATAGCAAACACATGGGTAATTTTACTCTGGCAGCTGGTAAAATGTACCATACTGCACAGCTGACAAGGCAGGAGGGGAAGCAAACATTTCAGTGATGCTACAAGGAACAGTTTTATTTCATTCATGTTTTCCTCCTTTGAATAAGGCACTTAAGTATGAAGTCATTGACTAAGAATTGAAGCCACTGTCACTTTATTTGCAGTGATAAATAGGTACTACATAAATAATATCTCCTCCAGGCATCAGTAGGCACAGTTCACTATGAATGTTTCTGAATTCAGTTTGGAGTTCTTCTCTTCCAAGACATTAGATTTTCCCTTTCCTGAAGGAACAACACACCAGAAACCTACACATCGCAGAGATATCCAAATGTTTTTTTACCCCGTGTCCTCTGTGAGGCACGCTGATGGGTTTCATTGGTTTTAGTCTACATTCTGCTTCACATTATACCATACCCCAGTTAGTTTGTCAGCCATTTGCCCACATACTGCACTCCTTCAGATGTGCTTCTTTTCTATGGCAACTGTGCTACAGAAAAGGCATACCAAAAAAAAAAAAAAAAAAAAAAAAAAAAAAAACAAAAAACACAGTTCTCTCATGCATGAGTGCACTCCAAGAACCAGCTGTGTGATGTCTGCAGGTGCTTGCATACCCTCTGGCTTTCATACCAACTCCTCAGCTGCTTTTTGCATACACAACTTAATGTCATTATCCCAAAACTTACAGCCTAGTATTACATTAGTATTAAGGCCATAAGGAAGATCCGGGGAACTACAGGCCTGTCAGCCTGACCTCAGTGTCAGGGAAAGTTATGGAGCAGATGATCTTGAGGGAGATCACACGGCACGTGCACGGCAACCAGGGGATCAGACCCAGTCAGCACGGGTTCACAAAGGGCAGGTCGTGCTTGTCCAACCTCATCTCCTTCTATGACTGGGTGACCAGACTGGTAGATGAGGGAAAGGCTGTTGATGTAGTCTACCTGGACTTCAGCAAGGCCTTTGACACGGTCTCCCACAGTATTCTCCTGGGGAAACTGGCAGCCCGTGGTGTGGACAGGTTCACTCTCCTCTGGGTGGGGAACTGGCTAGAGGGCCGTGCCCAGCGGGTAGTGGTTAATGGAGTTAAGTCCAGCTGGCGTCCTGTTACGAGTGGTGTCCCCCAGGGGTCGGTATTGGGGCCCATCTTGTTTAATATCTTTATTGATGACCTAGATGAGGGGATTGAGTGTACCCTCAGTAAGTTTGCAGATGACACCAAGCTGGGAGGATGTGTTGATCTGCCAGAGGGTAGGGAGGCCCTTCAGAGGGATTTGGATAGGCTGAATAGCTGGGCTGAGATCAATGGGATGAGGTTCAATAAGGCCAAGTGCCGGGTCCTGCACTTTGGCCACAATAACCCCATGCAATGCTATAGGCTTGGGGCAGAATGGCTTGAAGACTGCATAGAGGAAAAGGACCTGGGGGTGTTGGTTGATGCTCGGCTTAACATGAGCCGGCAGTGTGCCCAGGTGGCCAAGAAGGCCAACGGCATCCTGGCCTGTATTAGAAATAGTGTAGCCAGCAGGAGCAGGGAGGTGATCATCCCCCTGTACTCAGCTCTGGTGCGGCCGCACCTCGAGTACTGTGTTCAGTTTTGGGCCCCTCACTACAAGAAAGACATTGAGGCCCTGGAGCGTGTTCAGAGAAGGGCAACAAAACTGGTGAGGGGTCTGGAGCACAAGTCTTATGAGGAGCGGCTGAGGGAGCTGGGATTGTTTAGTCTGGAGAAAAGGAGGCTCAGAGGGGACCTTATTGCACTCTACCACTTCCTGAAGGGGGGTTGTGGTGAGGAGGGGGTCAGCCTCTTCTCCCAGATTACTAGTGACAGGACGAGAGGGAATGGCCACAAGTTGCGTCAAGGAAGATTTAGATTAGATTTGAGGAGAAACTTTTTCTCTGAAAGAGTGGTCAGGCACTGTAATGGCCTGCCTAGGGAGGTGGTTGAGGCACCATTCCTAGCGCTGTTCAAGAATCGTTTAGATGAGGTGCTAAGGGATTTAGTTTAGTAGCTTAGTGGGTAGGGATGGTGATAGGAGGATGGTTGGACTAGATGATCTTGTAGGTCCTTTCCAACCTAATGTATCTATGAATCTATGAATCTACATCTGTGTCCTGAACAAAAAAAACTTCACACTGTGACATGAGACATAAAGGAGCAGTGGAAGATGGTATATTCCCACCAAGAACATTTATCAGTGCTCCTTCTTCATCTAACTGCCTACATTTGGGAGAGCTGTGCAGTGTCAGAGCAGGCACAGTACTGAGATTGCTGTGTAGTTAACAGCCACAAAGTGAATTTAAATTTAAACACTTTTATGTCTGCAGCTTCCATATATGCTATTAAGATCTCAAGACACAGTCCCTCCAGTACCTGGACAGCAAAACAAGAATGCTGCCTTTCATCACCATTTACTAGCGTATCTAGGGGCAGCTATGATGTAAGACTGAGAACTTCTGGTGTGTTAAAATACATAATTACCTGCAAGTGACAATTGTGAAAAGAACTGCCTACACAAGTTTTCTTTCCTTTGAAGGACCTGAGGGGAAAACAAAAATGTAAAAATTTTTGGAACTACATGCAGCTGTACAAACTGTAAGCAGCAGTGTAGCACTCAAAACAACAAAGTCAGTAGAAATACTTGCTTGGGACCACTGGAATACAGTGTGTTCTTCCATACTGGAGACAAAAATAAGATGGATCTTCCATATTTCCATGATGGAAGTATAGCTCAAAGAAAATACTTCTGTCTGTCCTTACATCCAGTGCAAAAGTAACAGGCGCCTGTACAGGGACTAGTTAATGAAAGTTATGAGTTGAGAACAACTGTTGGTTGTTAAATTTCTGAATGCCAAGGACTTTAAAGCTGTGGATATTTTCTGTCACTTTTAATCTCCTACCATCTAAAAAAGTACAGATTCAAACCATCTAAAAGAATGTAATGAACAAGCTGGGAAAATTTTCCAATACTATTTGTAAGTCCAAAATGTTATGGGTTTGTTAGCTTTTATTTAGGAAGGTATCCAAGAGTTTATACCAAGAGTCAAAATCCTAAATAGAAAAAATTAATTTTAGATCTAACTAAATTTCCACTTGTAGTTATATGATGTGGGATGCAGGAAAAGCAGAATGGGGAAAAAATGCCACACTTTGTTCAGTGACAAAACTCTGCAAATTACATGTAGTTATCTAAAGTAACTAAAAGTATTTACAGACAGTCTAATTTATGGCAGACTTCTCTCAAGCAGTACCCATGAACTGTAGTGTAACAGAGTTCAGCAGCAGTTAAATACTACCTCCAGTGTTATTTCAGCTTCACTAATCCTCTTGGTGGGTTCTTATAGTAAGACAAATTATTTATGTTTCCTCTTGCAAATGCAGAAGCATGTTAATTTCTAAAAAAGGAGTTGCTGCAAGAGGAAAATGAATTATTTAGAAATTGTTTTTTTCCAAAAGCAAACAAGCTTTGTCCCATAATACCTAATCCACTATTTGCTTGATCTGATCTAATCATAAAGACAGTGGACCTGGCTAGATCTTGATTCATTTCTTTAATAAACTCAAACTCAGAGAATATTTGGGGGAATAGAAAATGAAGGCATAAACCACAGGTAACAAGAATGAAGAAAAATGTCTGCTTGTACTATTATGTTCCATTAAACTCCAGAGCTATGGCCATGTAATGATGTTGCAAAGGAACCAAAGACAGATCTCTTTCTTCATGGCAACTTCCCTTGCATTTACATTTTGGATTAAAAATCAGAGTCTGTTACACATGATACAATGTAGTTTATCTTGCCTTTCCTTTTCACTTAACTGTCTCCTGTCATAGGGTACTACACACTGGAAAGAAATCTATAACAAAATCTCTGACAAGTTGAGTTCAGAAACACAGTATATACAAAGACAAGCAATAACACACGTTTTAATCTCCGGATACTCCTATGGCTACAGTTAACAAGTTGCAAATATAGCTGTCTGTGAGGCAGCAAGCATTCATGACAATTCACCACGAAGGCAGAGCACGAAGGTAAGAATTCACTATAGATTGATGAGAGTTGGTACATTATGGCATGGCAAATTGGCAAGGGCTACAGAGAAACAATTTCATCTTTGCATGGTAAGAGAAGAGCTCTGACCTGCCTGCTGCTCTGAAGAAACAGGAATGCAAGCTGACACCTACACAGCAAAAGTTGCTTGCATACAGCAGCTTGATAGCTACCAAAATGGAAGTATCAGGTGTTCAGAATCACCTGAAAACAAAAAGGTAACACAGAATATACTATGTTGCTGAATAAAACCATCTCAGACACTATTGATCGTTCATTCTCTCCTCTAAGACAGTAATTTCAGAAAGCATTAAAAAGAAGCTGACAGAAAGTTTGGTAGAAACGAAGAGTTACATCTAAATCATTTTTAAGTGCTCAGGATAGCCCAAGAAAGTATTTGAAAGGTGAACCTGGTAAGAGATTTGACAAAGAAAACATGCAAGAAATACTGTATCAAGAAGCCTGATGAAAGCCGAAAACAGAAGCAAAGATGAACATGACGGAGATGTCCTACTACCCTAATCTTACTCTTCCCCAGATATTTACTTGCAAATATTGTTGAATAGAGGATGCTGGGGGAAACAGACCCTTCTTTGCTCTACCAGCAGTCTCCATGCCTATCTTCTCACTGAGATTTGGTCTACGACAGGAAACGAGTCAAATTAATATTGCATCAAATTAAACAGATTATGGAGTTCTAATCAAGCAGTATTTAAAACATATATATTTAAAACATGAATATATTTATTTATTTGCATAAGCATACAACAGATTTAGGTCTAATGTTAGGATTTACAGGCATTCAAAAGCCTAAGCAGTTTCACTACGGAATTTCTGTTCATCAGAGCAACTTGGAAAACAATTTATGTATATAAACATAGCCACTGCTTAGACAACATGACCAGATTAGTATTGTTATTATTACTTAATTAGTTATTTTTGAAGCTTGCAATTTCAGATCAGTCTCTAACCAGAGCAGGGTAGGGAGCCAGAGTGTACACAAAGCACATAATTATCCCACCCTAAATTAGTGAGTACTTGAAATCTATTTCAATTTAAAAATGAGTTGGGAAAGTCCTCAGCTTCTAGAGAAATCCAATATACTCAGGCATGACTTGATAATAGCCAATAAATACAGCAGCACTGAAGACTTCCTAACACAAAAGCACGTGACAGAGCTACATACATATTTATGTGTGTGTCTAATGTATATAAATATAATACACATTCTATACATATATGTGTATATATATATAAAATAGCCCTGTTACTGATCCAGCTCAGGTCCTGCAGCTGCTTAGCTGCAGCAGACAAACTGAGGAGGCAGGGCCTGATCTCCAACTGAAGCGGAGCTCATAGAGCTGTGCTGTAACAGTAGTCATCTACACTCTAAATGCAAGCTGGGGAAGCAGTGTATTTTTCTGTGTTGTTTATAACACCTATTGCTGTTTACCACCTAACACTGCCATTGTTTATCCGCTCAGAACAGGAGCAAGACAAGCTTCTCATGGTACTTCTGCTTTTCTCTTAAACAGACAGGAAAAAAAGGGGCATACAATTGGAGAGATTTATCCTTATTGATGTCACATTATATGCATCACTGAGTACGTAGGAAAGCATGAGTTCTTCCCCCTGTGCTCATCATCACTGATTACATACAAAGCATATGCTGTGATAGGCAGCAGGTACAACACATTGTTCATATGGCAACCAAGGAAAACAATTCTGTTAATCCACAAGCTTCCTTTCAGCATAATGTAAATGGATTAAAAAAAATTATATAGACAGCAGAACTATCAAAACCTGCTTTCTCCATAGATTTGCTTCCCACATGCTCCAATTCTTCTCTTAAGGTTGTTTCCTCCAGTCTCTCTTGAGTCTCCCAGCTCTCCTCACTGCCAGCTGGGCCAAGGGCAGCACTGCACCATTCTCAGTAGCAAATTATAATTCTGCTGACTCACTGGTCAGCTAGTGTATGTTTATCAGTCATTTCATGTATCAAAAGATTCCATCTTTACCAGCAAAATTTGCAAGAATTTAGTATTTTATTTCACTATTTCTTTTTCAAATCAGGCTGAGTTTGGCCAAAAACTTACAAAGATTCTTGAAGAAACAAAGAACAGATCATCTTATAAACCTCATCAGTATTACAGAATCAAGCTGAAAAAGGTGTTAAGTATATTTTTTACTGCTAGGTTATGAACCTGTACTCTGAAATCACAAATGCACAGCTTCCCCTAAGTGAATTGTAAGCTTTTTATTAGGAACACCACACTTGAAATCATGAGTGGAGACTTTCAGGGGAAACCAATAACAACAACAACAACAAACAAAACCACAGACAATTCATTAAAAGGACTCATGGAAACCAGAAACGTGATTGGAAAGCTCAGTTTTTTAATGATATTCCATATCACTTAGCAAGTAGCCACAGAGTTAAAGAAGAGAATAAATTTCTTAAAACTTTACAATAAAGAAGTTTTTTCTGAAAATACAGAAGATAGACATCTTGAAGCAGCAAGGCAGCCTAATCCTGGGTACTCCATTCAAACCAGTTACTAGTAACTAACCTGCATTTTAACCTAACCAGTCAGTGACAGTTTCACTGATATGTAACAACACTGCAAGAGTTGCAGCCAACCTATTTCCGGGCTAGCAACTTCAAATTGGTCAAAGTTGACAAGGCCAAGACCAGGAGCCACTGACACAGCTGGATTCTCATGTACTGAGATCACAAATGAGATTCACTTGACCTGTCAATTAGAGTATTTCTGCAGACAAAAGAGTGGGGGGAAGGAAGCTGGCAGATGGAAAAAGTTGGATTTCAAACACAAAGAAAGGGGATGATGTTAAAGTACTGAAGTAAACGCTACTGAAAGTTTGAATGATCTATCTGTATAACAGAATAAAGCACCACCCCCAACATACCCTACTTATGACTGTTGTTTTGTTTTGTTTTGTTTTGTTTTGTTTTGTTTTGTTTTGTTTTGTTTTGTTTTATACCCACCACACAAACCAAGCAAGGAGAATATCCAGATATTTATTATTACATTTAGAAGGGTGGAAAACAAAGCATGACATAGGACAGTTGCCTGAGGAACACTGGATTTACTGTGTGATATTTCTCTGCTTTCAAAATGTTCCATACTATTGCCCAAGATAAGAAATGTGCAGTAGATATAAAAGGGATTTAGGGAGTTACTGCATAGGTCTTTCCCTCTTTACATGTTACTGAACAAGCCAAGTAGCAACATTCATACTTCAAAAAGCTTCATTATATTTAGGAGTGGAGAAATCCCCACCCCCTGGGGAAAAAAAGGTAAGCAGATCACTTTCATGCCTGGCATTCTCCAGACTCCTCATTCCTACGTTTTGGCTCCAAGGATGCTGCAGAGATTTTACTGATGTCCAAATAAGGAGGTACAATTAGGCCACCTGCCATACTTTTCACCACAAGAAGCATTCACCAAGTACTACAGGGCTAAAGAACAGCAAACAAAGAAGTGACAGAGGCAAGAAAAGATGGGAGAGACACCTGGAAAAATACTTGTGCATTAATCTCGAAGGACAGTCTTTCCAAGAATGGAGCTTCCCTGTTGAAGTAGCACAGCTGTAATGCGTTTCAATCTGTTGCCATTGGCGCCTCTTAAAATAACAACCATCAAAACTCCATGTTTTTTTTTTAAATACACTATGGGGTCATACATGGGAAAGTTTCCACGTGGTGGAACAATGCTGAAACAAATTTCAAATGGTCCTAAGAGCTTAAGGAGAAGCGAAATGTGATCTTTTCTGAAATATACTTCCGTACTGTCAAACACTTATCCGCTTGTGATTATCAAAATCCACTTGCCCTTGAAGAGCAATAGATTCATTGGCCACAAGTATACTGCAGTGGAATAGAAAGACATTGACATTGATCGGAGCTAAAGAAGCAAATTTTGCCCAACAGAAGTTTTGCAGGGCTGTAGAGCTACCTTTAATAGGTCAACAAGTATGTTCTTCACAACGAACAGACCTTACAAACTGGAAGGTGTAGAAGTGGTTACAAATTTAGTGACTTGTTCTGTCTATAACTTTAAGACAAAATGTTATTGAACTGTTTTAAAGATTTATTTATCTCCCAAACTTCTCTAAGGAAAACACTGACTTTGCAAAATCTGTCAACCTGACGCACACTTTCTACATCCATAAGAGTGGAAAGTCTAGAACAGTGGTACCAGACCAGTCTCACAGAGCATACTATCAGTGCATACTGTAATGGCATCTGCTCAGAACTGTTCAACATGGGACAAATATGATCCTATGCAGTTCAGCTTGGAAAAGGTATCTCACACTAAGTAGAAAAGCCTCCTGGGATGCAGGAGAAAGTGGTCATGCTGAATTTCTCAAAATTGAAGCATGACTGAAAGAGAAAATAATGTTGATGACTGGATGAGATTAAGAAGAAAGACTGCACTTGTTAAGTGCTAGAATTTGTTTTCAGGCCTCATGTAGTGGTGCTATACTGCAATAAGAACAGTTTCATTTGAGCAGAACTCAACGCCATTCTGCTTTTCAATGAAAAACCTGCTGCAAACTTCAGGGCATGCACCAATCTGCACAGAGAGGACCCAAATGGTACATCTCCCATCAGCTGCTATACAAAGAAAAGCTATCATACAGCCATCAAGCAAGAGTTCAAAGATGACTGTCCTGTCTGTGGCTGGGCACAGAAGAAAGAATTGAGGTGGAGAAAATCTTAAAATCCTGAACACAAGCAGCAGATGTGGCCCAATTCTATGTAGCCAAGAGGTCTGGTTTGCATGCTCACCACTGCCAAGAAAAAGCTGCGTGCTGATTTGGGGTAGTCAGGAGGAATAATAAATAAGCAAACAGTACTTTGTGACTTTGTACAGTGTTGCTGTTGTCTGGGCAGCAAACAACAGCAGCACTTCTGGTAAACAAGTCCGTCAGGACAAAGGCAACCTGCTGACCTACTCAATGCCATGCAAGGCCCAAGAGCTTACCAGGTACAATGTACAAATCATTTTTAATTCCCATGTTAATGTTCTTCCACTGCTCTTTCATTACCACGATAATGTTTAAAGAGTCTTTGAAGATTAAAACGTTACCAGAAGTCCAACAGCAACTGTCCACTGACAACAAGTATCAAGGAAACAAAGCCAACACAAGGCTGTCAAATAAAAATTCTATAAACAGTGACTGAGCTATTGATGAATAAAAGAGGGCCTTGTTCCTAATGAAGAGGACAGATTACCAGAGAAAAGTTTATTTCCCCTGTCTGTAGGATTCAGTGTTCAAACTCAGGATTCATTCATTCTACTTCCGAGCTTTGGTACCTCCCACTTCCACTGAGGTGACAGGCTCATGCAAACCTAAACTGCAACACAAGCTCTAACACACAGTTGAGAAGTAAGGCATTAGTGTTGGGAAAAATTCATTGTAAATTCATTCTAAAACTTTGCTGAAAGGCATTGTGGAAACAGAGCATTATTAGAAGTGTTCCCTATATGGTATGCTAAGACATTTCTACAGTGGAACAAGAACTAAAACATTTTCTCCCTTTACTTCCCCTTGCAAACTTTCCCGTAGCAGAGAGATTTCATATCTGCTTGTCTCCCGAGTGCCTCAAGTATGATTCCCTAGCTAAAAAGCACCACACTGACAGTAATCAGGTGGAAAGTCCCCACATTTTGAAAGTGTCACTTCTATTTCTCAATCATTTGTTCATAGAATAACAGAACAGCTTGGGTTGAAAGGGACTTCCAAGATCATCTAGTTTCAACACCCCTGCCACAAGCAGGGTTGCCATCCACTAGATCAGAAGGCCCAGGAATCCATCAAGTTCAGCCTTCAGTGTATCCAGGGAGAAAGCATCCACAACTTCTCTCGGCAGCCTGTGCCAGTGTCTCACCAGCCTCTGCATGAAGAATTTCTTCCTAACATCTAACTTAAACCTCTCACAGTTTAAATTCATCCCTCCTTGTCCTATCACTACCTACCTGTGTAAAACTTTGGTCCCCCTCCCACTTGTAAGCTTCTTTAATGTATTAGAAGATCACAATGAGGTCCCACTGGGGACTTCTCAAAGCTAAACAATCTCAACTTCCTCAGCCTTTCATCATAGGAGAGGTGTTCTAATCATCTTTGTGGCCCTCCTCCACATCAACTCAAACAGCTCTGCATCTTTCTTGTACTGGGGACCCAGGCCTGGAAACAGACCTCCAGATAGGGCTTCATATTTCTTAACATGACTTAGAAGCTCCGCTGAAAATTACAGTTTCTCAGTTCTGTTCATGTGTTTTATTCAAGAGAAAATTTGATTCTGATACATGTTACAAAAAGTTATATAATCATTGTATGAGTGACGCTTATAACAGCAATGCCAATGGAAATAGGAATATGTTTCAAAGAAAAAGCAAAAGGGAGATAGAAAACAGAAATCTGTTTGCTGTGGTAAGCTCAGAAGCTGAACTCCGAGCCTGCTCCTGTCCCATGAAAGTCACAGGATTCACACAGCATTTACTGCTGCATCATGACACCCTGGGAAGCAGCTACCTTCCAGCCACAGTTTTGTCGTCATCTTCTTCACATCTCAGCACCAGAGACCCTTATCAACTTGCCCTATTTAATATAACTCTTATCAATCAAGTAGTTTCAGAATTCCTACAGTATTAGAATTCACTATTTCTCCTCATGAGATAGTTTTCAAGTCTCTCAAGTAAAGTGCTGTGGTGTTTATCTACTGTAAGATCTCCCTTCCTCATGAGAATAAACAAAAAATGTATTTTCAGTGGATTAACAAAGTACTTCCCAGGCAGGAGGAAAAAAATAATAAAGCAGAAATAGGTACAGTGCTAAAGAGCAAAATCAGAGACCTCTAGGACAGAAAAAATTACCCATTAGTGCAGGAGGAAGTAGGCCACCACAAACCAGCTCAGAAACCTCAGGTTTTCATACTGAAAATGAGACTGTACTTCTGTCAATAGTTTCTGGGCCATTTGGGCCTGGTTCTGTGACTAGTGGAGCAGGGGGACCCAAGGATCTGTCCCCTGGGAAAAGGAAAGGAAGAAAAGGTGAAAGGGTAGGGAGATGGGAGATGGAAGATGGGACTAAAAACAAAATAGCAGCAACAATCTGAGAAGAAAAGTTCATTTACTAAACGCGATTTCAGAATGCAAGGTAACACAATATAATACAACATAATTGGACCTGAAGCTAATAAATCAAATAAAATGAGAGTATGTTCAAAAACCAAAGGCTTTACTCTAACACTGAAGGTGAGATGGCTAGGGAACACACATGCTGCAGGGACGAGCAGTAAAAGGAAAAAAAAAAAGACACAACTTATTACTTGCAAACAATTTTATCTTTCCCTCTTATTGGAAAACAGAAACACAAAGTCTTCTGGGATATGTCGTTCTTCTCCTCTTCTGCAGTCTACAGAATTGGACCATTAACACTTTCACAGAATCACAGAATTGTGGAGGTTGGAAGGGACCTCCAGAGATCATTGAGCCCAACCCCCTGCCAAAGCAGCTCCCT
>VXAB01003387.1:49605-60956 GCA_013399175.1 Odontophorus gujanensis | reverse complement strand
TCTTCCAACTGCCTGTAGACAGCATCCGGAACAAACTGTTCCATCACCTTTCCAGAGACGAAGGTGAGGCTGACTGCCTGTAGTTCCCGGATCCTCCTTCTTGCCCTTTTTGAAGACCAGAGTAACACTGACTATCTTCCAGCCTTCAGGCATCTCTCCCATGCTCTAGGACCTCTCAAAGATGATAGAGGGTTGTTCAGCAGTCAACTCTGCCAACTCCCTCAGCACACGTGGATACATCCCATCGGGGCCCAAGGTTTTACATACACTGATGTTGTGTAAATGCTCTTGGACCATCTCCTGCCCCACCAAAGGGGAGCTTGCCATTCCCCAGACCCTCTCACTTACCTCCACAGCCCAGGGGTCCTGAGGGGGAGTTCCCACAGTGAAGACAGAAGCAAAGAAGGTGTTCAGCATCTCCACCTTCTATGCATCCCCCATTATCGGAACACCTGCCTCAGTTAGTAGGCAGCCCACATTTTCCCTAGTCTTCCTTTTACTGTTGACATACTTAAAAAACCTTTCTTATTTTCCTTTATCTCCTTGTCCGGGTCCAATTCCAGGCTGGACCTGGAATTTGACTCCCAGTGCACTACATGATGCTGTTATATAGAATACCAATAACAAAAGTCATAAAACGGTGACAATTTCTCAACATAGATTAAAAATAAAGAAAGAAAGAAATTGGTTTTCATGTGATATGGTCTCTTATGAAGAATCAAGGGAAAGACAAGAAAAACTACGTTTCTCTACTTGCGCTTACAGGTATTAAGATATTCAAACCCAACTCCTACTGCAAATTCTTCAGAATAGTGACTTTGAAACTTCATTAATCATCCTATCAAAGCTATAGTGGTTTTCCCCTAAGGCCACTTGCAATTTCAATTAATTTACGATTCCGTATCTTCAAAGTTTCAGTTTTGAAAAAAACTGAGACCATTTTTCAGATATCAGTGGTTTGTCAAAAATCCCCAGACCTCTCCCCTAGCCAACTGTTTTGAGAAGCCTCAGATCAATGTAAACCTGAAAAAGTTTGTAACAGGCTGACTTTATGATTTAATTTAAAAACTTATTCTTTAAACCCTCATTGTGGACTAAAAACATCAGAAGGCATAATAAAGTTCTATTGTTTCATTTTCAAGACTTCATTCTAATGGTGACTAACCAAGATATTTCAGCAAAGCACATGACAAATTTACCAAAGAAACTGATCATATAATCATACCACCCTTATGTTAGAGACCCTTAAATCACAAGTAGATTTGGAAGAATTTCCAAGAAGACTCCTGATCTCCATCCCTGGTGGGATTGATCAAGTAATGGTCTACTCCTCCAGGCAATACACCAGAAGTGTTGTTGTCATTTGTGTTTGTATGATAGCCCAAAGTTTCATAGTTTATCTACACCATATACACCTTCGTGTTACTTTTCATACATTGCTAGGATACTTTGAAACCCATGGAGTTTCCAAAGCTGCTGGAAGATTCATGCTTCACAGCAGAAAGGAATTCACTTGGATACTATAGGTTGGCAGAGAACATATATACTTTACAGATACTCACCTAGGTGAGGAATTCAGGCTTAAGAGTGAATCCCTATTCCTTAGCCCATTGCAGACTGAGATGCATTGGTCAAGAGGGTCAGTGTGCTGCTCTTTAACACCACTTTAAATTATGGCCATTTATCACACAATCATCAAGGCTTTAAAGCACATGGAGGCTGCACATACTGCCTGAATACTTCACTCTGCTTGCATACACTAAGAACCTTTGCATTTTGCCTCTCACAGACTATGTACCATTTTACACAGCTCCCTAAAACATCACCTTCCTCACATCCAAGCACTTTGCCTCCTATTCCCCTTCACAAGACAAATACAGCCTCTTCCCCTAGAAACTTGAACAACAGTATTGACAAAAAACAAAGCACAGAAAAAACAAGGTTTCCACTTCTCTGTCTCACTTCAAGACACAGCCTACTGAGAAATACAAAACTTCAAGTTCCAGGCTTGGTAGTAATCCTTTGAATGAAGGATGCCTATGTTTGATTCAGGTTTGAATGTAGAGCTCTAGCCAAGGTTCCATCTACCCAAGCATTTGTTTTTGATGTTGCAATGCCATTCTGAAGCAAAATGTTCCATCTGTCCTCACATACCACCTGCTAATTTGGTTTGTAAGGAAGTTTTGGTGCACCTGAGCTACAATCCTTTTAGAAGAAACTAAAGCAGAGACTGGCATGAGGTACACAGAAAAGGCACTCCAACTACTAACAGGTTCAAAACAATGATATACAAATGGCTTCAAATCATAGCAAAATGTTCAGAGTACCAGAGGGGAAAAAAAAAAACAAAAACAAATAAACAAACAAAAAACTGGTCAAAAGTAAACCCCAAGGGTCTTCAGTTTTTGACCTACTGTATCTTGTTCAGAAATGGCACTCAAAATATTGAATTGATTCTTCTAGAGAATTGTGTCACTAAAGGTTTAGATAGGGTCATCCAGTTTTTAAGCACAAATATTCATATATAAACATTCCGTTTCAGTGACAACAAAATTAGCCCAGACCCCCATTAACAATCACATCACTTACCAATCCATTGCAAGTGCTGATTGCTGCTGTTCCACTCCCAGAACCTGGTTGCAATACTGTGCCAATAAAGTGGCAAGGAACTCCTGAATGCACTGCAATCTTTGCACGACTATGGTTGCCATGTCTCCTCTCTACTATGTAGTTGTGGGAAAGAAATCCCATGTGGATAGTCAAGTTGAAAAATAGATCCTTCTTCTTGTGGTTGATTTTATAATATACCACATTCTCTTTTTTGTTGAGATCTCTCTTCTTTCTTGTGTTTGAGATGTGATAGTGTAAATTAAAAGAAACAAAATGCCCATTTGCATCTACTCTTGCTGGATCAACCACTTCATATTCTTGCAATGTCTTGATAAATTGACCTGAAAAGAATGGGGGGGGGGGAGGAACAAACAAACAAAAAAAAACAGGTAAGTGCAATCCTGTTCAGAGTTCATGTGGTTTAAATGAAAACTCAAGTGACTGCAGTCCATCAGGCCATTGTATTGGCACAAGAGCAGACAGTGTACAGACCAAATGCAATCCAGTCCTCATTCAGGCTTTCTATTCTCTCAGTGTAACACTCACTAAAGAAGCTGAACATTCTTATTTTTAGGTATTTTGTCAACACTTGAAGAACTGACTCTTCCCATTCCCACAAGAGCTAGGAACACCCCGCATCTTTCATTCCCATCACAAAAAGCTCTGATCAAGGAGATGATCCCCACACATTCAGAATCCTAGCCATCTTAAGAAGGAAAAATAAAACACTACTAAGTGGTTTGATGGGCTACAGGAATAGCACATCAGTAGCATCAACTTTGGCAGTTGCTGCAGCAGAGGAAGGAATTTTAGAGTTTAAGGAAAATGAAGAAACTATATAATTTCATGTAAGGAATGCCAACCAGGATAAGACTGAACATCATATCAAGATCTAAAGAAGAAATTAGGAACTAGCAGAAGAAAGCAACATTGGCTTTTTTGTTGTTGTTTTTTTGTTGGTTTTTTTTTTGTTTGTTTTGTTTTTAATTATTATTACTATTGTAAAATTTAAAAGTTCCAAGCAAATAATAAAACTATGTGAAACACAATCATAAGAACTCACACCCTAAAAGAAGTATCTTCAACTGGCATAATTGACTTCACCCCCAGGAATCACTGACTGAACATAAAAAATATTGTGAGGATGTGTCTTACTTAATTTCTCTTCTCTCAGTCACTCATTCATGAAGCGATTACATCTCATTAATTAAGCTGATTAACAAACTAATTAACCTGATCCATAAACTTTCAGAGCTATTTCTTCCTCCCTAGCACTGCTAAAATAATCCTAGACACACTTCTCTCTCCACAGGCTGCACTTTCAAAATTTCACAGGCTAAATCATGCCTAGACAGATTATCTGTCTGGATTCATTGCCTCCTTTATCCCCACTAGTTGCAGCATGGAACACGACTGCTTGAATTTCCTTAGGCCATGTGCACTCAAAATGCATGCACTGAAATACTCCCAATGGAAAAACAAAACACACGTGCATACACACACACACAAAATAAAAATACACACTAAACTTCTCAGCACATACACAGAACTACGAATGTAATATGGCCTTGTCTCCAAATCACCTTTTATTACTGAAGCAAGCTTATCACTTTTCTACACAATAGGCAAAATATTCTTTTTAGTACAGCAGCCTACAGTGACTCTGTGCCTTCACAGGAAAAGCCACAGCAGTGGGCTCTCAATCTCCACAGGTGCAAGACTCACCAATGGGAAGACTCACACCTACAACAAATGCTGATATGCCCCCTGCCCTTGTCTGCATCAGCACTGTGGGAAATGAGAGGCTGAAAACTCAACCCACATACTCCTGTCTGGAGTTCACACAGCCTGTTATGCATAGCAGCTGAAGCTACACTGGGGTCGCCTTCTCTTCTTCACAGTCCAGTGTGAAAAAAGAATGGGCACCAGGAATAAAAGATAAACCCAAAAAACACATCTTACCTGCAGAACTTTTTACAAAATTTCTGGGTATTTTCCTCCATGTCTTATGCTGTGCAAGCAAAGGCAGGGTTTTAGAGAGCGCTGGAAGATCAAGCTCCCATTTGCCTGTTTTTCAGCCCAATTCATGGAATGATCAAATAAAAGCCCCAAAGGAAGTCTTAGTGGTTTGCCATCATTGGACAGCATGACTATGCTTGATGACTTGACCTGAAATCTGTAGGGGCTCAACTGTTAAACTTCATGCAAGATCAAAGGCTGTGGTTTTGGACTTCAAGTTATTAAGGAAGTTTCTTATTTCATCACTATAGCAATTAGCATGCAGATACTAGGGCAGTTTAGACATCACTGGAAAAACTAGAAAAAATGCTCAAGCATCTGTTGACAGCAGGGTTATCAAAGCAGAGAGGTTTAACTTATTGCACCCACTCTTTCAATACTCATTTCTGAATGCAAGTCACTAGAGAGTGAAATTATGCTGAAATAATATCATACAACAATATAACCACAGAAATGAATTATTAAAAAGTCTGCAAAAGACCACAGGGAATAAGATTACAACACAATGAAGTTTAACAAGATGAGGTGAAAGGTATTTCTGCAAGACATCATTATCAGTGTTAGCAGAGGCAAACTTACCAACATTAGAACAATTTACGGAGCTCCATACTATGGCTAACCACTCAAATTTCTAGTTGAAGACAAGAGTCTTAATCAAAGATAGGAGACACAATTTTGATAATGCCTTTCTGCTCTTCTAGGAAAGAGTAACAATGGAAAGGAAGCAGAAACTGAGAGAATAACTTCACACATGCAGTCCAGACCTCAGAAGAACAAGGTCTGTAATTCTTCAACACTGACTTCCTCAAACTTCCTGCTTAGTTCATATTAAAGCACTACAGGCACCCAAAAAACTTAGTGCCAGCAAAAAATGTATAGAGGGAGCCTATACTAGTGCCACATACTAGCCTTAGTGCTGGTATGCCCTTTAGAGAAGCCTCACCCGCCAAGTGGTCGAGCTCAGGATTTGCAGGCCAAGTAATGGAAGATATCCATTTAGGCTTGAGGAGCACCAGTGTGGAGAACATTTTATCTTCACACAACTGCCATTTGGGCATGCTGGCTTGCATCATTGCCATAAGCAGAACCGCAGCATCATATTAAGCATGTTCAATAGAACATGTTCGATCAGCTCTTTGCCTTGGAATCACAGTGCATGCAAGGGTCATTCCAGACATACTGGACTAACAAGACTCAGGCCCATAGGGCTTGCCTAAGAAATCTAAGAATTGATTAAGTCATTTGAGGAACCCTTCCTACAGACCCTTCCAATTCTGTGACTTGAGAAACATCTGACAATACTTAAAACCACGGCTGTCTGCTCCACTCCTGTGTGGATTCAGACTCACAACACGTGGCAAAGTGCTGCCTATATTAAGAACTGCTGTACACAGAGCAGATAAACAGGGATAAAAATGGTCATGGTCTGTCACATGGGACAGAAAATGCACCATTTATTTTAGAGGGAAAATATGTTCTTCTGAAAACATTCCTTTAAAATGTGACACATCACTTGCATTGACTCATCTTCATCTTTGTAGTCCATCTGCATCTGTCCCTCAGACCATCTGATTCCCTGGGATAGCAAATAGTGTTTTTCATCTCTGGCAGAAGTCTTCCTAAGGCAAAGAAAGGCTCTGCATGCAGGAAATACCCGTCTTGTTAAAAGACCCATCCTGGAAAACAGCCATCCAGGGAGGCCTTCATCCTGTAGCAACATTAACTGTCTGATCAGTGACACCATGGATGCCAAGTGAACATGCACACCTAACACCCACGGTGTGTTAGTCCTAGTTGTTGCACACTTCGCACTTACCTCTATCTGCACTCTGTCTTCCTCAGGAAAAGAATATAATTTTGAACCGTCCCTTTATGCAGAGTTTAGAAAATCTTAGGGTTTGATGCCTACAAAATGAAGTTAATTCTACACCCATTTCTAAATACCTTGGAAATAAACATCTACCAAGTGGTAATGCAGTTATCCCTGTCCTGTCTGAGGGATAGAAATGAAATGATGGTAGTCAATCACTCTAAGCGAACCCAATAGAAACTAACTTCAGGATAACTGTTGCTCACTTCCCAGGAAGTTTATTTAACAACCTTTTCTTTCTATCTCTAAGGGACACAGAAGACTTTCTCCGTGCTCACGCTCTTCTGCTGACAGCACCACAGGTGTTGATTCAATCAGGAAAACTTTCAGAAAACAAAATTTTATCCTACACTTTCAAGATTTTGATGACGTGGCAGAGTCTTCTAGCTAATGACTTTCCTCCCTTGGGAACTGCTTCTCTTAACTCTCCTTATTCTGGAAGCAGCATAGAATTCCTAAGTTACACTACCCCAGAGGTCCAGCAGCTACGGATGGATAAGGAAAAGTTAAGCCATCTGTGGAAGTCACCTGATAGCCAGGGAGTGTTTAACAAGAGACTTCTCTAGCACACAAATCCTCAGCCTTAACCTGCTGTCTTCAGCGCACACGGAATTATAGAATCACTAAGGCTGGTAAAGACCAGTAGGATCACAAAGTCCAACTGCCAACCCAACACCACTGCCCACTAAACCACATTCCCAAGTGCTACATCTTTACAGTTTTCAAATACATCCAGGGATGCTGACTCCATCACTTCCCTGGGTAGCCTGTTCTGACAAGGAGTATTTCCTAATATCCAGCCTGAACCTCCCCTAGCGCTATGTGAGGCCATTACTTCTCATCCTAAAGAGAACTTAGGGTGAAGGATAAGCCTCATGATAAGCCTTAATGTTTGGCAGATGCAAATATAAGGGATTAATTCTTGGTTGCATTTTTTTTTCCCCTCCATCTGGAAGAGCAAAACTTCTGTGTCTTGTCCTAACAAAGCCAGGCTATATCCTCTTAACACCAACCCATGCTGCTTCAGTAAAGAACTGATAAAAACAATCAGACTGTAAGCTCTTTCAGTTTAGTAGTGAGAAATGACACTGGTAATTAGAGAGGTGATTCTTAACGAGGAGCATGAACGAAACCTGGGATGTAGCAATGCCGTTATCTACACAGCACAACTCATCGACTTCCAAAAAGCAACAGGAAGGCGCTGCCAGAGCTGCGCTTTACCGCTGTAAACGTTCAGTTTAAAGTCTCAGGGCAGCCCCGGCAGCATCGCACGGGCAGCGCACGGAGCCCACGCTCCGCAACAGCGCAGCGCCGACAGATCCGCGGCGGATTTCAACCACTCCTGCCTGGATAACAGCAGAAGGAAAAAAAAAAAAAAAAAAAAAAAAAAAAAAAAAGAAAACAGCAACCCCGGAGCAAGGCTCCCCGGCGGGGAACAGCCGGAGCCCGCCCCGGCCGCCTCCGTCCATCCCTCCTTCCCTCCGGAGCTCTCCCCGCCCGCGTCCCACTGACCTTGCCTTCCGTCGGGGAAGAGCGACCCGCCCGCCCCGCACAGCGTCGGGACGTGAAGGACGAGGAGCCAGAAGGAGCCGCTCGCCGCCCAGCTCGGCGGGACGCATGGCATGGTGCGGGAGGGCAGCGCTCAGCCGGGCCGCGGCATGGCCGGGCAGCTGCGGAGCGGCCTCCCGGCACCGCCTGCACTCCGGAGCCGCTCCCCAGAAGGGCTGCGCGGGGCCGTCCCGGTGTCTGATTTCTGCCGGCGGAGGAAGGAGGGCCGGGGGGGAAGGGAGATGTTGACGGGTGCACCCCCGCCCCGCCTCGGAGCCGCCGGGGATAACGCGCCCGAGCGGAGCGGAGCGTGGCGAGCCCCACCGGCGGCGGGCGGGGGCAGCCGGCCCCTCCGCCCGCCTTATGCGGCTGCGGACGCGGGGAGGGCCGTCCCGCACCAGCCTGGCTGCACTCCCGGGTCTCCGCTGAAAGGCCGTGGGAAGGGAACAGCCCCTCATCCCCGCTCCCGTAAGGTGGCCCCGCTCACACGGCAAGAACTACCCCTAACACGAAAGCACTCGAAGCACGCAGATACGTAGAGTGTTGCCCACTGAAGAGGCGATTGCTGAGGCGATGGGAGATGCCCCAAGGCCACTGAGCACCTGGCACTTCAGCAGCCCTGGAGTGGACTCTGCACAATTTAGGCCGCAGCGGCTACGTGTTACCACACTGGGAGTCATTGCAAACATCACCCCACAGTCCGTGGTGGGGAGGACTTCTAATCACCTTAAAGTTTGTATTTTTAACTGGGCGCTCTCAACTCTTCATTGAAGATTACTAAATACAGCTTCTGCCTCACAGGGTCATAGAATGGTTTGGACTGGGAGGGACCTCAAAAATCATCCTGGTACAATTTGTAGTGATATTGTTAAGCTTGGTAAGTCCCTTGGTGGACAACCCTGTAGTTGGTTTAGACAATGGGGTCTCCATTTTTGTACTGAGTAGTTAACGGTGATACACTTTTTGTATCAAGCAGTGGAAGTTCTGTTAAGTCTTTGCATCAAGTATGTTAGGGAAGTTCTGCTTTTAGTCTGGTAAATGTGAAAGCAAGTACTGAATATGTATGTACCTCCAGTATGTGTATACATAAACTGAATCTCTTTTGTGGAAGGTATGCAAGAGGAGCTTGTCCTCCATGCATCTAGCACTGAGAAAATAGAGTGACTGCTTTCTAACTCTCCTACTTGAGGTTCCTGATCAATCAATTTACGGCATTAATCCGCTTCCAACCCCTGTCATGGTCTGGCTGCTCCCCACTGGCTTAGGCTGCTCAGGGCCCCATCCAACCCGGCCTTGAGCAAATCTAGGGATGGGGCATCGCAACCTCTCTGGGCAGCAGTGCCAACTCCTCAGCACTGTCTGAGGGAAGAATTTCTTCCTAATGTCTAACATAAATTTCCCCACTTTTGGTTTAAAGCCATCCCCTCTCATCCTATCACTGTCAGACTGTATAAAAAGCTAGTCCTCATCCTGCTTATGAGCTCCCTTCAAGTACTGGAAGTAACAGCCTAGACACTTGGCTTCCTAATGGCACCATTTCGGCACTGTCCTAACACTGTGACCAATGCTGAGTTTTTCAGTAGCCCCTGCTTAAAACTGACCATGCCACTTGTTTCTTGAGCAATTTCAAGGCTACCAAGGCTTAACAATCCTCACTCTTCTGTTGAAAGTTACCCAGAGACAAAGATTCCCACTTAATTGCAAACATCCCTCAAAGTCCAGGGGACAAAAATACAAGAAAGAGTTAAAAATCCAAGGATTTCTAAATGAGTTAGAAATGCAGCTTCTCCCAAACTTGGGACGTGATAGTTCCAGAAACAAAACATATTTGTGAAAGAGTAGAGATATTTTATTTATAAGTCATAAAGTGCTCTTTTCTGGCTAATGGAATGACAAATGGAATGGCACAGATTTTGCAGGAGAGAGTGATTTTGCGTAATATTTGATATCCAGCAACATTTGCCAAAAGAATTTTTCATTGGGCCACATTTATTTAATACATCAGTATTTTACATATGAATCTTTTGTGTTACAGTGGCAAATTTCCTGATGTGCTTGCCATTAGGCTTTTTTTTTTTTTTTTAGTATTCTAGTCACATACTGGGCACTAGACTGTTCTGTGACATTTGAAATTGTAGCCTATTTAACTCTCTTTCAGCACACTGCTGAAATTAACTTGAAGGAATGTGTGATCTGAAATCTATATGATGTCTTTAAAACTTAACATTTGAAAAATTGAGTTAAATATTTTAAATAAATTGGAGAATAAGGACGTGCCTACAGTGAATGGAATAGAAAGAACTAAAATGAGCAGAACAGACTTGGAGGAGTGGAAAGAAGGGTTGAAAGTTCAAGGGATGGGCATGTCTATGCAAACTGCTGGGTTGGAAAACTTCTTGAAGGCATTCAGAAAAACAGTCCTTTTGTGTGAGGCATGTAACTGTTTATCTGCTGCAGTTTCCAGTCATCTTTTTGTTTGCTGTACCTGGTATGAGGCAACTAATATTTTGTGCAGGATCCCATCTTGGTTTCTTCAGCAGAAGTTACTTCTTATTGCCCATAATTCTCTTTGAAGCATTTCATGCGTTTCCTTCCACTTTTGTTTTGTTTTGTTTTGTTTTTTGTCTCCAAAACTACAGAGATTGTATTGGTTTAACTCTCTCAGTGTTGCATGTTTTCTTCTCTAACATCTCCTCTCCAATCATGAGAGGAAGGAAAAAAAATTGGGAAATGATGAAGAAATAAAGACTTAACGAACTCAAGAGCATTAGTGGGAATGTGGGTGTTTTGTTTTCATTATATTTTATTAATGACCAAAAATTACAGACGTGAAAGCCATACAGAATGAAAAACTAAAATAAAATAGAACTGTGGGAATCTGATCTGAAACATCTATAATTTCCTGGGCTTTGTGCCAGCACACACATGCGCATACACTGGGTGCAATGTCAGAAAATACACTGGGGGACAGTTGTATTCCAGCTTACAGGCTGCTCTGGCGCTGGCTGACAGAGTAGCACATGCTTAAAATGTGGAGCAGTGGCATAACTAGAAAGCACTTTCATGCTGTGCAGACAAACTGAGACCAGCTGTTTCAGTGCTGAGAATTCATGGAACTGTGTCTTTCTAGGGCAGATCTGACTTAGGAGACCATTAATAGGCTATGAAAACAAAATAGGTATATATTAAACCGTTTTGTTAAAATGTAATGATTCATTAGTTGCCTCCTATTCCAAAAGAGTCATAACCTGAGGTTTTAGAATCTTTTGTGAACATAAGGGCTACTTTTTTTTTTTTTTTTTTT
>VXAB01003387.1:23834-41557 GCA_013399175.1 Odontophorus gujanensis | reverse complement strand
GTGGGTGGGGGGGGGGGGGGGGAAGGGGGAGAAGAAATTAAACAAGAAAAAAAACCACTTCTGTAGAAGACCTGGAGCACTTAAATACTGTACAAGAATTCCTCTAAGTTCCTAAATGCTGACTTGGCTGCCAGTTGAAGTCTGTAGGTACTTTAAGTTTTGTAGTAAAATTTTATGTGCCTGAAGACTGCTCCTGAGCATGCATAAGTCTGCTTAGGTTTGTAGCATTGTTTATGTTTCATGGGGATCCTGCACTCAGGAGTGGCTGCTGTGTGCACCACAAGCCATGGAGGCAGCTCTGCACCCTGACACAGAACACCCTGTACCAGGCCACACAAAGTTAAGAGGGGATGTAAGCTTAACTGATTCTACCTGTCCCTTTGTCTAGACATGCTTCTCATGTCCCGTCTTTGATGCATGTGCAGATTATGCTCTTTCCTCTTGCCTTTTTAAATGCCGCATCAGTGGGCAGAGCTCTTCTCCACCATGTAGGAGATGCTTCTTTCCACCTTCTATGTTCCTGGGAATGAATGAAACTCTGGACTTCTCTCTGGATGCACTTGTATGCTCTGGCTTGAAACAGTTTCCTGTTGCATGAGATGCTCACTTATATGGGGTCAGAAAGGGAATGCCAACCACTGAATGCTACTTCACAGGATAATGGTGCGAGCATGAGCCCTAGAGGTTTTTTTCCTCCTGTACAAATAAATATAGAAGAGAAATTGGATCCAGGACTGAATTCTAGGTTTCACCTTCTCAAGGACAGTGATGAACTACCTGACTGTATGACTATGTGCTTGTCCTTGCTTTCAGGTCCTGACTCAGTTAATCGTGTACAGCACTAAAACATGAGATGGCTTCCACAGCCTGAGAGCTTTCTGGCCATAAAAATCCAGTAGCCTAATGTGTTAAAAGGTTTGCAAGAAATGTAATTGGGTTTTGTACATTAGAGGGAGAAAGCCCTACTGCTTGTGCTAGTTCACACTGTTGCGTGAGGAGAAGGATGCCATGAACACCTTAAACCAGAGTTCAGACAGGACTAAACATACTTCTGTGAGACAGGAGCAAGTACCTGAATGAAAGGGAGAAATGGACCTTGAAGTTACATTCCTTCCTTGGTGTTCGCTAGTGAACAGCACAGCTTCCTGTTTGGCTTGCTGCTTCTGCAATTCCTATGCTCAGACTCTTAAATGCTCTTGTGCACTGCATAAAAAGCTATCAAAGTATCTAAAGCATAGCTTTGAATTTCAATAGGTTAATTGCCTAAAAGACATCCTCTGTGGTGGTTAGCATGACAAAACCCATGTATTTTTGTGGATGTCAGTGTACAAACAGTTTTATGGCAGCATAGCAGCAGGTAGGTCAGGACAACCCATGGTTTATTACAGAATCCAAGCAAGACAATGTGATCAGAGAAAGCCTTGGATATCTGACCACTGAAAACACAAAAATCTTTTGTATTGGAAATCACTCAAGTAAGAAAGCATTCTGGATGTGTTGAGAGAGATGTGTCTATTTTCTTAAAGGTCAACTGTCCTTTAAGCCATGGGGTTTAAACATAGTATTTGACAGAGGCACAGTCTGCCCTGAACTGGTCAAAGGTTGGCTTATACCTGATCTCCAGCTATGTAGCTGGCCAGTACAAGCTGAGAGAGGTTTTGTTCCATGTGTGCTGTGAATCGTAGCTATCTGTACGTGAGATCTGGGCTCTGTTGTACAGGCAGTGGCATCAACCTGCACACTGCAAGTGCTTGATATGCACACAGTGCCAGGTATGTCACCTCACCAGAAGGTCATTGCAGCTCTGTCTTTGAGACTGTATGAGATCATGGGTTGTCCTAAGTAAGCAGTATGTACAACACACTTCAAGAACACTCCTTTTTCTTCCAAATATTTGTGTTTTCATTTGTAACAATCATGTTTTCATGGACTGAAATAAATGTGGTTGAAATAAACAAAACAATACTTACAGAGTTCCTTAGGGGTTGTTGTGATGCATCTTTTCTTAATAAAAAAATTCCTCTTGGGGTGCTGGTGGGGAACATATTGCTAAGGAACGATAGGAATGCAAAGGTGCAGACTGACACCTAGTGACAGCCTCTTAGATCCTAATAAGCCCAGATACTCTGATCAGGCACCGATTCTGATTGTTTAAAGACTTTTAAATACCCACTCTCCTACTTCTCCCAGGTAATAAACCAAGTTCTTAAAACTTTAACAGTCTCAAACTGAATTTCCGGGTTTCCCTTTGAAGTATCTCTTCAGTATAAATATTATGTCACTTTCTCTTTGAATTATTTCTGTCCTCACTTTAGCAGAATAAAACATGATAACCCATTCTCTTCCTTTCACTACCTCTTGCTTTATACCTGTATTATTTAGCTGAGTGTCTGCACTGAAAACTCTGATCCAATAGGTACACATGAGCTTGAGCAGACATCATGCAGGTGCAGTACAGCTCAAGAACACTAGATTGGGAGCTTGGATCTGTAATTTTAGTGAGGGTGATTTCACTCTGGCTTCAGAAGAAAAGTCTGATTAATCTGTACAGAGGGGGGTATTGAGAATACCTTTCTTTATCATGATTATTTAGCTATAAGAGCTTCTTCCAGACACAATCTCAGTGTCAGCCACTGCAGTAGACATTGAGACAAAGTCTACAAGAAAATGCTAGGCAGCCAGTTAACTCATTCCTTTGGTGAAGTGTAGCTGCTAACATGCCTTAGGCATCTACAGACTCATGAGATGCCACAGTAAATTGAGGAAGGAAAAATAAAAAGCAACACCCAAAATCAAAACCAACCAACCAACCAAAGTGACCTAAAACAAAAACAATCCAAAATGGAAGCAAACAGAAACTAACTTGAGATAGAAACCATTTGTTTTGTTGTGCACGGTTTTTGAAACCTTGACCTATACACTAAGGGAGTGCTAATAGAAAGTTAGGGTGACACACAACAGAATAACCACTTTGGGAAACAGCAAAATTAAGTAGTTCATTCAGACACTAACTCTTCTCCTCACTCATCCAGTTATTGCGAAAATGAGGTAGTACTTCTCCATGGGATCTGTGCTGTTCCTTACTCAGGCCAACACACATTGTACAATGATTAAATTAACTGTTCAGCATTGACTTCTAGTGCCAATGTTCAACTAAACTTTATGTTTTCATGCCTAACCTCATGCTGAATAAAACTGAAATCCTGTGAAAAAAATGACTCTTTACTGTATTTATGAAAAAGTCTCTGATCAGCTCACACACACACACAAAAAAAAAAAAAAAAAAAAAAGAAAAGAAAATTTAATTCTTTCAATTTCCATTTCATGCCAAAGCTTGAAGCTGAGATAGTAAAGTTGCAAGCAGTTAATATCTATCAACAATTAATTCTCAGCTTAAATGGTAGGGAAATCACACCTGATCCACCTGATAATCCACTGCAAAGATACCACTGATCTGGTGGATGAGTGGAGAGCCGTAGGTGTTGATTATCTCAAACTAAATAAGGCTTTTGATACTGTTTCCCATGACATTTCATAAAATCACAGAGCCATAGGAGTTGGAGGGGACTTCTGGAGATCATCAAGTCCAACCACTGCTAAACCAGATTCTCTGCAGTACACTGCACAGGAAAGCATTTTAAATATCTTAAGTGAAGGAGACTCCACAATGTCTCTGGGCAGCGTGTTACAGTGCTCTGTCATCTTCAGAATCAAGATGTTTTTCATCTTCATATGGATCTTCCAGTCTTCCTGTTTGTTCCTGCTGCCACATGTTGTTTTGCTGGGCACCACTGAAAAGAGCTCATCCACTTGGCACCTGGAGTGGCTGATATACCAGGATGTTATCCCACCCCCGTTCACAGGAACCTCAATAGGATGAAGACATGGGCTGACAAGAACCTCAAAGAAACTGCAAAATGGATAATGCCCACACAATCATCAGGCTGAAGCTGAGGGGTGGAGAAGCAGGCTGGTGGAAAAGAGCATGTGGATCCTGTAGGACAAATTGAATATGGGACAGCAATGTGCTCTTGCAGCAAAGAAAACCAACAGCCCTATAGTTAGAACATCACCAGCAGGTCAGGAGAGATGATACCCCTCTGCTCAGCATTGATGAAGCTGCATCAAAAGTGCTGTGTCCAGTTTTGTGCTCCCCGGTACAAGAGAGAGAGACTTACCGGAGGGAATTCAGTGAGTGATCATGAAGATGACTGAGGACTGTCATGCAAGGAGAGGCTAAAAGAGCTGGGACTAGTTAACCTGGAGCTGAGCATACTCTGGAGGATCTTCTCAATATGTGCAAGTACCTGCTGGGATCAGGGGGGTGGAGGGAAAGTACACAAACCCAGACTTCTCAGTGCTGTCCAGGGAATGGACAACAGGCAATAGGCACAAACAGAAATTCAGTAAATTTCACCTAAATGTAGGAAAAAACTTTTTTTGTCGTTTAGTTTTGTTTTGTTTTAATGATATAGTCAAGCACTGGGGCAGATTGCCCAAAAAGTGTAGAGTCTCCATCTTTGGAGGTACTCAGAACATGACTGGCCACATTCTTGATCAGCCTATTTTAGCTGACTGTGCACTGAGCGGTGGCACTGGACTGAGTGATCTCCATCAGCAACCTCAACCATGTTGTGATTCTGTGTGGTTCTGTGTCGGCAAGTAAACCGTTGTGAATACACCTTAGTTCCAATGCAACAGAATCAATATATGCCTGTATTACTTGACATTTATTCTGAAAAACCTCTAAAAAGTTCAGTTTCTGTAGTAAAATCCATTTCTGTATTTCAAATAAACTCATATTATGCATTTATAGTAATAAGCACTCAGACTTCAAAGCTGTTTGTACTGCTTTCTACTTCCACTGAAACAGCTCAGAGGGTTAAGAGGAAATATAACCTACTTTTTTTCATCAGAAGTAATTTCCTACTGGGTTCCAGTACTATTTTTATAGATAGTGATACACATATACATTAGAGTACCCTTATTGAACTGAAGAAAGCAGGGATCCTGCTGCTCTGTGGATGTATTTGGGGTATCAAATAATTGCTGAACCTGCGCAGCCAACCATAAAAATGAAAGTACTTAGTTCAAGTTTAAGATGCAGGGATACATTTTCAGAGATCATAGAATCATATGATGGCTTGGGTTGGAAGGGAACATTAAGCCCACCCAGTTCCAGCAGCCTGCCATGGACTGCCTGTCCCCTACCAGCCTGGGCTGCCCAGGGCCTCATCCAACCTGGCCTTCAGTGCCTCCAGGGATGGGGCACAACATTTCTCTGGGTAAACTGTACCCAGGGCCTCAGCACTCTCTGAGCAAACAACATCCTCCTAACATCTAACCTATGTCTGTCCTCTTTTAATTTAAAACTATTCCCTCTTGTCCTATCACTATTTGCCTGTTTTAGAATTTAGTACTGTCCTACCTGTAAGCAACCCTTCAGTACTGGAAGGATGCAGTGATGTTTCCCTGGAGCCTTCTATTCTCCAGTCTGAACAAGCCCAGCTCCCTCAGTCTTTCTCCATAAGAGAGGTACTCCAAACATCTGACCATCTTCACGACTTTCTTCTGGACACACTCCATAAGCTTCAATGTCCTTCTTGTGTTGGGGACCCCGGACCAGGCTGCAGTACTGCAGCTGCAGCAGTACAATCCCCTCTCTGTCCCTGCTGCCACCCCTCTGCTGATGCAGCCCAGGATACGGTTGGCCTCCTGGGCTGTCAGTGCACGCTGCTCGCTTAAGTCCAGCTTTCTGTCCATCAGAATGTCCAAGTTCTCCTCAGGGCTGCTCCCAATGATCTCTCCTCCCTCTCCACACTAATCTCTGGGGTTGTACCAATTGAAATGCAACACTCTGCATTCAGCCATGTTGAACCTTATTAGCTTTACAGGGACTCAATCCTGTTCAAGTCCCTTTGGTGGCATCCCTTCCTTGTCCCATATCACCTGTACTACACAGCTTGATGTCTTCAGCAAACTTGCTGGGGGTGCTATCCATGCCACTGTCTCAGGAGTAGACCGAAATCTTGGATTTCAAGCCCAAAAAATCAAATAGTACAAAAGGAATTTGAAGATACTGTTCAGAAAAGAACAGCATTCTTTGATAACATGCCATCTTGCCCTCAGAGACAAAACAGTTCTAACAACTGCCTTACTGTCAGTGTTCGCAGTGTTACAGCAACTAACAATATTTCTTAAAGGCCTAGCTATTGGGATTAGGTATTATTTTGGAATATCAGCACTTATTTAATAAACAATTACTTTAGCTCTCCTTCAAACCCCTGAAATGTCATAGCTTGCAAATTGTATTTCAAGATCGTATTTATTGCATGAGAATAAAACAGAAGAACAAAAACAAAATAAGGCAGTTTTGAAAAAAGTAAAATAAATTAGCTGAGATGCATCTGAATTTATATTGTGATTTTTCATCCATACAGCTCCAGAATTTGGATCCCAGTTCGTAATAAAAGGCATCACTTCTGGAACCTTTCCCTTTCCTTCGTGCCAGTAAGACCTTCTGCTTTAGACTTCCAGTAATATTTCTCCTATTTTTCCCTTTGTCCCCAGCACTTAAGGATGAGAGAAGTCCTGAAATTAGAGGTTAGGAGGGTAATGCTGCCTCTTGTCCTGCTACACCACACACCATATCTGTAAGGAACTAATGCAGCAAAAAATTAATCTGCCATCCAATTGGAACAGTTACACCACAGGTTTGATTCTTGGCATTAGTGCTGCGGGTTTCTAAAGGTCTTAATTTTAGCATGAAATACTAAACATATGGATGGCTCCTACTGCCTCCTGTCCATACAGAAGCATCTTAATTAGTATTATAGTGCTTGGTAACAGCTAATAGCAAGCAGACTTTTATTTGTTGTCTACACACAACAGAAAGCTGGACTGGAGCAGTGCATCTCTAAATGAAAACATCAGAGTAGGATGTAACAGAGAGCAAAGGGATTTAAGTTATAAAATAATACTGAGCTCTAGAGAAGTGCTATAATGCCATTGAACACTGGAGGGCACGCAAGCACTCAGCCTTAGGGAAGGCAAGAAGTATTCGATTCTTACAGAAATAGCAGATCCATTCCCATTCTCCCTTGGAGCATTCTTTGTCTTTGATGATAATACCTTTCGAAAGTAGTCCTTCTCTTCAGCCCAGCACCACCCTTAATTCTGCAAATAATTAAATAATGCAACACAAGGCAGTACTCTCTGGTTGGGTGTTTCTGCATGATGTGAAGTCATTACTTTTAATACACAGTTAAAAGAGTAGAAAAGGGGAGATATTACATTAATTTTCAAGAAACAGCTTTATGAAATACAATTAATGAATACACCTTGTGTAACTAAACAAGCACACATGAAACTGAATAAAGCACTGAAGAGAACAGAATTGTGAAATGGTTTTTAGGGATTAATTTTGCACAAGAATCTTCAAACATTGCTTAAATGAACAGAGGAGCAGATGGAGAAGTGAATGTTGTAAACTTACAGGGAAAAGGTTTGTACATAATGTTTGTACATGGCAAAAATAATTTGAACACATTTTATCACAGATAATTCCACCTTCTTCCTTCATGAAACAACACTTTTTAGTTCAGAAATAACAAAAGTCATCATTGCCACACCTAGTTACACTGCTTTCTCCGTATCTTTTGACGTACTGCAGGGGTTGGTAACAAATTGCAGACAGCAATGCTGAAACTGTGGATTTTACCAAGAAAAGATAGTTATGATTAATGACTGAGGAAGTGTCGCCCATAAACCCCCTTGTTTCCAAGTTAAGAAGTCAAAGAATTCCATTGACATCACTGTGAAAAGATGAAAACTGGGGAAGAAAAAAAGCAATTGTGACATTACTAACACTGTAGGTACTCTAAAAAAAGGTCATCTAATATTTCACTCAAGTAACAAGCCAGTTTATTAAATGGGAATAAATGATACACATTGTTAAGAGAAAGTTAAAGGAAAGAGTTGGGAAAGTAAGATGGTATACTTGTTTCCAGCCTCTTTTCATTAAAGTACAACTAATTCTGTTAAAATGGGAGGAAGGATGGATTGATTATTACAAAACATCTTCATCTAGATGTATCATTTGCCTAAACACAACATGAATCTTCATCTGATTTTATGTCTATGGAAGCAAAACTACATGAGAAAGATCTGACAAGGTCCTTCCAACTTTGAAACTCACGTTATTGCAATAAAAGCTGATATTAAATGCCATAATTGGATATACTGATAATTCAAGTCCTGAACTAATATAGAAAGAGACAGAAAGAGGTGGAACTTCTTATATTAATAGCACCACAATGAGGTCCTTCAGTGCCTGTGATATATTTCAAGTGCTGAAAGAAATACCTATTTTCTCCCTTCTCATGAATTAGTAACATTTTAGATTATTTTCAGTGACATCTTAAATGTATTTTTGGCTTCAGAAGGAGCACTCTAATATGTCTTCGGTTTAAAATACGGTTTTCCAAATTGCACTTTTTTGTTGTTTGCTTGCTTTTTGACAAAGACACATTAAGATGGACATTACTAGGTCTTAGAATCAAATATAGGAAGAATTTCAAAGAAAAACTGAGTCTATTCTATTGTGTGTTCTATAGATTGCAACTCATTTTAAAAGGAAAGATTATGAGAATGACAACATGAATGCTTGGAACAGTACTCTCTGAGCACTGATAATTAAAAGCATTGATATATTGACTTCTCCCTTCTTTTTTCAGGTTCACAATTTTGATGTTGCTACAGACCTCAGTCACTCTGCAGATCTGAATCAATGCCAGCTTTCTCTTTGTATAAGGGAGCAAAGATAGGAACAATTATTCGAATTTCAATGTTCTGATTGCACTAAGCCTCAGAGAAAATATTGACAAATACATAAGTAAATGTTGCCAAGTTATTTTCCCAGCCCCATACAAGAAATTGAGCTTTACATAGTAACCCACCCTCAGCTCTTGGAACACAGGCCTACATGCTGCTTTAGAGACCGGTAGTCCTGACCATCTCCTTCTTTCCCTGTTTTTAGACGTGCTCTTTCCTTAAAACTTCCTCCTCTTGGGAGATACTGCATCAACGGAAGATAATGATAGCAGTAAGTGAATTGAGATTAAAACCATCCTTCATTTTCTGTCCTTCTCCCTTTTTTTGTCCTGGTTGAGCCCTTGTGTTCCAGTCACCCCAGCACCCACAGAATACCCATAAAAGGTTTCAAGCACAGCTCTAGGCTGGAAAATAGAGAAATAAGAAACTATATTAAGTTGAATACTGTAATATTCAGTGTCAAGGTTTGAGTGGTGTACCACCACATGGTGTACCACCATGAATGTAATTACATAATTTTTTTTTTTTTTTTTGCTGAGATTATTTTTTCATTTATAAATGAAGTCTTGAGGCTAGAGTTTTAAGAGTGAAGAAATGGCAGGTGTTTCCTGTAGATTGATTGTTTAGGTGCCTAAACACAGATTTTCAGAGCAGCCTTAGGGAAACTTTCATGACAAGCTCAGTCAGTGCTGTCATTTCAATTATACACAAGCAGCAGGATACAGTATAAGACAATTACTTTACAGATATACTTCTAAACAATAAGCTTCATTTTTTTTTACACTCCAGCCACCTTCCAGACCCTAAATAGGATTTTACGGCAGCAGGGAGGTAAATTATCCCCTTTAACAATAGCACAAGTGCTGCTTCAAAAGTAATGCCTTCTATTTTATTGTGTTGGCTCGCAACATCAGAGGTGGGTGTTGGTGGTATGGGAGCAGAGGCTCAACCTTCCCACCAGTACTCTGCTACATTTAGTAGCTGTGCAACAGATGGCAGCAGAGGGGCAGTTTGACAGAGTCGCATCTGACATGCAAGTGCATATGAAGCGAAAGTGTATCACTGAATTATTCCATGTGAAAAAAAAGGCACCCACTGACATTCATAAAAAATTGCTGAATGTTTGTGGATATCAACATGGAGGTGGGTGGTGTGACACTGGGCCATCTCCACTGGCAAATGCTAGCTGTCATTTCATCGCTGCCATAAATACATAACTAATGGTGACATTTTGTAGAAAAGAATTTGCTCTAACAAAGAGTGCTATTGTGCTCTTTGAATATGCTGTGGCTTCCATGGAAACAAATAGGAGGCATACTTTCAGAGAGACCTACATACTAATCATACAACATGATGGCACATAAACTCTGACACCTGCTTGATGCTTCTGCAGCTTTTGACCACCAAAAGGAATATCCCCAAAATGAGAAGAAAAAAAAATTATTATAATTCCAGCTCTGTTCACGTTCATTATTTCTTGAATTTATCACATACTTCATCTATTCACTTCCACAGATTGATAATCAGTTTCACAATGACTCCTCATGTAGGGTATCAAGATACCACAGGCAGATGTGTCTTCAAGTGTAACAGCGTGTTCATGCACTGAGGTCAGCAGGAAGACAGTAATAAAGCAGTCAGAATGAGAAGCTTTCTACCTGAGGCATTAGGCAACCAATTTCACCAAGTCTTCACTTTATCTTTAAATGATACTCCGCAATTGCAGCCGCTCCAAGCAGGTAAGAGAGGAGGATGTACCAGCAGTATCAGTACGGCAACAGCACCAGGGCCGCTGACCTTCTGGGGGTATCTCTTCCAATTGTTTCACACAGACTTACCCCACATATCGAACACAAAAAGCAACAAAGCAGCAGCCAATCAGAGCCACCATTGATGCTGAAATCACAGTGACTGCACTGCCAGCAACACTGACCAAGAGCCCTAGGCCCACACCGAGAATGATCTGTGCCAGCTGGACCATGCAGGTGAGAGCAGCACAGTCAATGCCCTTGCCTCTTCCATGCTCTGTGCCTTGTTCTTTCTGCTGCAGACTCAGGTCCTGGAAATAAGCACAAAACAAGTCCTAGAGGACTAAGACATGGCCAGTAAGCTGAATCTCTCATGTCACGACATCCAGATGCTTTGGAACAGGCCAATTGCTCTCTTCTCCCTTTCTGGTTTTAGTGCCTGTCCCACAGAGTTTACAAAAATTCAAACAGAAATTGTTCAAGTGATAATGAGTTTTCCAAATCGTCCTGTTTCCACAATCTGCAACTTTTCCTCTATCCCTTCTCTCAAGGAAAAAGCTGAAAGTTGATCAGCTCCTTGAAGTTCAGCTCTACTTGAGCTCTGGCAAACTAAAATAAGAAGAAAATTTCACAGGACAGGACACCTCATCAAGGATGTTTTAGCTCCCATTCTCACATGGCTGAATCACAGAATCACCTAGGAGTAATGGAGTGGAAAGGGAATGGAAAAGATCTTCAAGGTCAAATCCAACCATAAAGAGAACCTCAGGGAGATACTGAATCATACTATGTCCCACACATTTAAAGATCATAATTCACTGTAATGGAGCTCTGTGATCTGAAGTTACACTAGATGCTCTGAAGTTATGCCTTGAAGCACATGAAGGAGTTCAGTATTAAAATCTAAATGTGATGTTTTTATTGCTAAAAATAATAATAATAATAATAATCTGAAAATGAATAAAAAGACAAATTCCTCTACATGCAGAATACCATTGTTAATTATTTTAAATTCAAATAATATATGTATTTGAGCAAAAGCCTTCGTTGATGGTATATGAGCATCTCATATACAATCTCACATCCTGTGTGGTTTGGTGAACATAGAATCAGGTTGTTTAGATAGAGTGGTGAGTCTCCAACTAGGAAGATCTTCAAAACTGGACTGGACAAGACTGTGGACATCCTGCTCAAGGTGACCTTGCTTGCACGGAGGTATTGGACTAGATGATCTCTGGAGGTTCCTTACAGACTCAGGTTTAACTTTGCGAGTCCTTTCCATAAGGACCTACTCTGTTTCACAATATAATTACATGACGATAATTAAATATGTATTGTTCTTGTTGCTGTTTGGAGAGGTTTGCCTTGTAACAGACAGAAAGTTTCCATGCTATATGCTAGCTGAGCTGTTCTCTCCTAGCATCCAAATGCTCTTGACTGTAATTAGGATGCTTTTTTGCAATACTTGTTACACTGTCTTCCAGCTTTTACCACACAAAGCTGAAAAACAGCAGAAACCAACAGTGACTTCCTAATTCAGCAGGACTGAAAATGAATTAGGATCCTAGAGGAAGAGAGCATAGAAAAGGAATTGAAATGGCAGCAATTTAAAAGCCAGTGTATGATTTCGATAGATTGTACACTAAGGAAANATTTTGTTGGGCTGTGCCCAGCATTCCTCTGTGTCAGTTGTTCCAACCACAATAATATGAATGTGTAAGTGAAAGCAATTTTGCACTTGATGTTTCCTCTATACTTTTTCTATCATCTCATACATGTTGTAGAAGGTTTAAGACAAACCTAATTCTATTAATGTCAGATCTAACATATGATTATCATTTAATGAATGGCATAACTAGCGCAAGTGCTCTTATAAATGACATTTGAGGTAATTAGCTCACAGTATTTTAAGTCCATGCACACTTCAGCATGTTTTATTTCACTTCTGTTTTGGAACAGGTCTGATTCAGAACTGGGCTGTAATTTTGCCTTTATTTCCTCTCTCTGATTTGGTTGCCCCCAAGGTTAGGATTATGATCTCACCCTAAACTGGGTTCAACCCATGCACTTTGTAAAATCTTTCTAAAATTCTACATCATAATTGTTCCTTATTGGAAAGAACAGAAAATAATTGAAAAATGATTAAGCAGATCTATGAAACATTTAATCAACTTGAAAAAGCCTCATATGGTTCTTTGAGTAATTTAGAGTTTTCTCATGTTCATCATTTAGATGGTGGTGTCGAGAAATCATAGAGTAGTAGGATGTACTTTCAAGGGCTTAATACAGTCATGTTTCAGCTATATTTTTTGTAGCTGGTTTGAACTATCTTATGTTGTGTTTTAACGTTTTCTTTATTCATTTCTTCAAATGTCACTGGCCATAATGAGGACTTCTACTGAGTGTTTCCAATTCTCCTCAGTCCTACTGGTTTCCAGCTTCTTACTAACTTGCTAAAATGTTTCCATTAAAGACCACAACGCTTTACAAGACATTAAGGTCCATCTGTGCCTAGAAACGTGATTTGAAGAATGCAGGATTTTCCAGATTCCTTTTGTAAACAGAATGCGAAGGACCAAAAAGAACCCCAGAAGAATGAGAACGTGGAATACAACTGAGTATAGAACTACATACAACTCTTTGTACTTTAATTGCATATCTTTATCAGATAACAGGTTTTTCTAACACTTTGCAGTTAGCTAAAGCTTCTGACAGCCTTCACAGGGTGGTCATTAGCTTCAGGGACTCAGAAGTTGTCTCCGCAGCTAACATGAACAAGTTCGGCCTCCCTGTATTAACAGCAGCTGCTCAGTCTGAGCACCAGCCCTCCCTTTGCTTTTGAACAGGTCACAAAACTCAGATTTAAATCTTATTCTCAGACAGGCAATCCTTGAAGGCAACATAGGTTGGCTGGATCTCTGTTAGCTGCTTACAGCCTGAACACATACTGCAATTGGCCTTATTCCAGCTATGATGATAATTCATCTCAGTAAGGGACTTTGTCGACTCTCTGGAGCTGGGACGCTAGCTGAGGGCTCTCATCAAGCTTCAACACAGCTCATAACACCAGTGTTATTTAATAAAGACTTGAAGATCTCTATTAACAGAAACTTTCCCTTGATAACACATGGAACCATCAGTAGTTTTAAATTTATAATTTAAAACCCGTTCACCCCTTCTATCCAATGTTCAGCCAAAATAGACTGAACAGATTCAGACAGATACAAATTTACCCTTCATTAGACTTTAAACTTACCTCTTCTTCTTTGTGATACTCTGCAATGAGTTGGAATGGCACTGTGTACAGTGTGCTGGACATGACTCCAAAAAGTGAACATAGAACCAAAGTGGAATAGACATTGGGAAACAAGCCAATCAACCCAGTGCCTAATCCAAAAAGTAGGTATCCAATGAAATAAAGTCCCTTTAATCCTATGTATGGCAGAAGGACTTTCTGCAGGTCTGTGGAAAGAAAGAGAGATGGCTGCCAAGAGTTAAACAAAACAAGCAACATCTCACCAGGGAATTCATTTAGGAGTTTTATTATGTAAGATGCAGTAAAGGGGAAAGTCTTACTGATCTTGAAAGTTGCTTCAAACTACTGTGGTTACTAATTTTCTGCAGAATGCTCTTGTCTGCTCTTTCTCTGGCATAACCAAGCTCAGAGAAGTAGTTAACAGCCATTCTGGAAGGACTACCCCCATGGACAACTTCAGACATTTCTGCTGTTTGATTGTAACAAAAACATTTGGCATCAACCTCTGTCTGAGCTGAGAGAGGTGCTACATAAATGCCTGTAGTTGAGCTCCAAAGGGGATTTCCCTCAAGCTTTTTTTAGATGCTCAGATCAACTACCAAAATTCTACTAATGTGAGTTTTTGGATAGCAAGTATTTTTTTTTATCCTGGGTAAGAGTTATGGTAAGATTTATCTAGGGAGCTAGCTAGTATATTTACACACAATTTCAGAGAACAAGGCTCATGGTTTTGGCACAAACTTCTACATAATTATTGAAAAGTTTATTTGAGAAGAATGCAGATGGCAAGACGCCATCACAGGAGCCTTTTCAAACCTATAGCTACAAGACTGGTAGGTGAAAGAGCACCTCAGAATGATGCCCACAACGTTCATCCTACTCTGGCTTTTAGCTTTAGAATGACTTTCAGTGCTCACAATGACTTTCTCCCAGAGTGACCCCTTTTCATATGATGCAGGCAAAAGCTGCTCATGTTAAGATACAGGTTTCTAACACTGTTGAAAATGTTAACACTTGTTAAAATTTTCATGTGAAGAAGAAACAAACAAAAAAATAAAACCTGTTAATTTGGCAACATTTCTTTCTTTTACTTATTTAGTTTTTCTTAAGGAAAAGTGAACAGCAAAGAGAGGTTTATTTGTTTGTTTGGGTTTTTTTGTTTTTTGTTTTTTTTTGGTTGATTTGGTTTTTTATTTATGTATTTTTTTTAACATCAGTGTCGGAGTACATTCCTGGATACTTACAAGAATAGGCTGAGGATGCAATCGCATTGATGCACAGCCCCCAGCATCCAACCTCCACTCCTCTTCTGTAGGTATGGTAAAGTGTGGAGTTATGAGAAGCATAAGGACTGCCCTGGTACACAACCTAAAGAGGCCACAAAGATAACAAAGGCAAGGAATTATTGTATATATATAGTACCTCCTGCAGGGAAAGACAGGCTAGCACCCAAGAAATCTTTCAAGCAGTGCCCTCATAACCTCTGTGTTGTTCTCCAGATTTCACACCCTTTTCTCCCAGACTCTCACACACAAGGTTCTTCCTCATTTAATGCACTCTACTGTTTCCTGGGCTCTACAGAGATTTCTCTGCTCTTTTCCTTTGGGTTTTTCTCATTTCTCATTCTCCTTCTCTCTTCTACCTTCTTACTTAATCTCCCTTCCCCTAATTTAGCTATGATGGTTTTTATTTTTCTTTCAGGCCTACCCCACACACTCAATTTTTTCCACTCAATCAATCCCTTAGAAGAAATAGAAGAATTTCTTTCTCTTTTTTTTTTTTTTTTTGTTGTTCACACACACTGAAGGAAACAAAAACTACCTCTTACTTCTCCACAGAGAGAGAAAAAATAAAAAATAAAACCAAAAAACTAAGGAAAGGAAATGTGGAAAAATGCTTGGAGACAGAGTCACGTCGTCAAGTTCATAACAATATCTTCACTGATATTTGGTGGAGGAGGAAATGCTATGAGGAAAGAAAAGCAAGAGGATTTTACACTTTTACCTGTCCCATGAAATCCGTGAAGAAGAGCATGTTGGACAGGAAAGCCATCCATCCAAACAGGTGGCTCACACACAGGTAGCGATAGTGGGATGGCATGCTTAAAAGAGTCTTCAAGAGTGATTTAAGCGTCATCCGCCTTTGAGCCTTAAAGCAAGTATTTAACAATAATATAGTGTTATTACCCTTAAAGTTAATAAAATACTAACAGCAAGCAGAGAAGGCCTCGTGCTAGAATTCCAAAGTTTTTTTTGTTTTTGCCAGAGTGGGTTTGCTGGGTGTTGAATGTCCTTCACTACCTATTTGGTTTGCAGAATCATTGCTGAATAAAGTCATCTGAAAGATCATAAGGACTCTCCAGGATCTGGGGTACACCAGTAAAGATGTAGTAGTATTTCCTGCTGCAACAGTGGGTAGGATTATTATTTATGAGTACAACCAAGGAAAACATTTCTGCCAAAACAGACTCAGTGGAGTTTCAAAAACCAAATCAAACTAAACCAATAAGCACCAAAAGAATTTCTTCCTGAAGACAACCAGCTTACCATTGCAGATTTAAATCTGCCATAGAAAAAAACAAAACTCAAAAATATTTCCTCAGAATTAAAATATATCAGTCGTAGAATACAGCAGTTTTTATCCTTCATTCCTATTCCCTATTATGTGTTGTGTTCCACCTTTTTTGGTATAGAGTCACCACAAAATTTTTGCTGTATACTGTTTCCTGCCTCAAAAAGCAGTGAGAGACAGTGATATGTAACAGGAGAAGAAGCACCCAAAGCAGGAGATGCAGCAAACATCCTGCTGTCCAGAGGACATAAAGATGAACACTTGGACACCCCCAATCTCATGGGAGAAAAGACATATTTCAAAATCAAAACATGATGGGTATAGGTTAAAAAAAATTCTCACTGACTGGGAAAAAAATTCTGATCATCTTCAATACTCCATTTTATCTCCTTCTCCTCATCTGAACTTTATGCTCAAAATCTTAGTCGCTTTTTCAGTCACATTCATCAATGTCTTAGCTTCAGCTGGGATAGAATTGTTTTCATCACACTGTCTGGTATGAATGCTGTTTTAGTTCTAGGAGAAGAACAATGTTGATATAAGACATAATGTTTATAGTTGTTGCCAAGCAGTGTTGTACAGAGACAAAGCCCTTCACAGCAAAAGGCCAAGGAGATGGGAGGAGACAGAATTAGGATAGCTGACTTCAACTGGCCAAAGGGGTATTCCATGCAATATGACATCAAGTGGAAGGAGTTCTGAAGGGAGTTGCAGAGTTCATCTCACTTTCTTCCACGTCAGGGGGCAAGCTGGGCATTGGCTGGGAGGTGGTGAGAAGCTGCTTGTGCATCACTTGTTATTTACATTCATATATTTGTCACTATTATTATCATTTTCTTTTGCTCTATCATAGCAAATAGTTTTATCTCAACCCATAACTTCTGCTTTACTTTTTTCCTTTTTATTCTCTCCTCCATCCCACCGGGAAGGGGTGGAGTAAGCAAACAACCGAGCTCAGCCACCTGCCAAGTTTAACACAACCATCAGACCACTGCTGTCACTTGATTTTTCTCAGTACATCATTGCTTCCCTTCAGTGTCCCATTTACTCTTCACAGCTCTGCGTTCTTTAGAGCTAGGCTATGCTGCAATCTGCTCTATGAATAGTCACCACTTATGAAGTTGGAAAATCCTCATAGGAATGACAAAATTCAATTTGCCTACTTTTACCTTGAATTGCATATTGTACAAAACCTTTGGAATTTCTCTAGGTGTCACTGTCTCTTTTAACTGTGTTTTAAACCAGGAAAATTTTCAGTTCTACTACAGTTATACAAAATAAATAAATAAATGAATAAATAATCCCATAATGGATCA
>VXAB01003387.1:0-23819 GCA_013399175.1 Odontophorus gujanensis | reverse complement strand
ATAATGGATCATCAATATTATTTCAAGGATGTTTACTATTTTTTGACTTAGTTTATATAATTCATTCAACTCTTCCACAGAGTTATTTAAAATATCCTTTATAAACACAGTAATAAGATAATGTCAGGGAACTACAAAAAACACTGCTGTAATTATAAATGATAATTTGAAATCTAGAGAGGAATGCTTGCTCTCTCTTTAGATATCATAGAAAGTGGAAATGGAAACAGATGTTTAATGCATGCATTCAATATTTAACAGCAAAGACATCCTACACTATCATTTATAAACAAAGTTCTGAAGTCTGTCTCAGTTTAAGTGGTTTATCCTTCAAAAGTTCACAATACCCAACACATTTCCCTATAAAATCACCCAACTTAACTTAAAGCCTAAGGTGATTCTTAAGCATAGAGAGGAATCCACTGTACAGATTTTACAGCAGTAGATTCTCAGTAACTTTGCACCAAACCAAATAACAAATGTAGAATAACTTTGAATTCCTATTCATATTGTAGGAGATCAAATCTCATTAATAACCATGAAAGCTATTAGTATGTAAGAGCATATTTCTTAATTTAGAAGAAATAGGGGCCACAATGCCTGCAGTGAAAAAAAAAAAAAAAAGAGACACAGAAAAACAGGAAACCAAACAATTTCTTCAAGGAAGCAATTACAGTAATGACTGAACTTGGAAAACATGTGCCATGAGAGACAGAACATTTTGGTGGTGAGAGTGTCTAGAATCTATCCAAGATTGGACACATCAAAGGAACATGAGACAGATCAAAGCTCAGCAAACTTCTGACGGTCTGACCAACTGAAAACCTAGAAAGGAGTGCAATTGCACAAGCTGATCCATAGTGCAAGCTATACCTTGAATGTCAGATGTTACTGATTCACTGGGAAACCAAGCCAGAGGCTACCCCAATACACCCTCTGCTTCCCTGGCTTCCTGCAAGGAATGCTCTCTGCTGGGTAAACAGCTCTTTTTCAGTCCCTTTCCCTTCTTTCAGAGCCCATGTTGGCCAGCCAGTGCTACCAAGCATCTCTGACAATTCAGAGGACACTCTGAGTGAACAGTGCTGGTGAAGGTTACTGTGCCCCAAGCTAGGTGGGCCAACAGGAAGCACACTGCTGTGTGCCAACCATACTCTGCTAACAAACTGTCTCTTTGGTTGCTGTGCACCTGGTATTCTCATCAGTCAGTGCTCATAACTTATTCTAGCTTTTTGTAGTGTCTGGCGTGATGATATTCTTGTTTGGCTTCAAAATACAAATGGTATTCAAATACAAATGATAAACAGCAAAAGACAATAAATCAATTATAATGGTAGCTTAAACTTTAGGTTTCACTCATATCTAACTTAACCATCTGAGCATTCTTGGTAATTTTTATCTGACTTCTGACAACTTGTACTGGGGATATATCCAGTAATGATAGGAAAAAGAAGTGAAATTAAAGCTACAGGTGATTGTTCCATTATTCATTACCTTACTTGGCACCAGACATACGTATTGGACATTGCATGAATAGAATACCATGAAAGTGCAGTGAGGGTTCCTGTTGATGACTTTTAGTGGTGAAAGTCACTGTTCTACAGATTTCTCTCCAGATATTTTTCAGGTAGATTCTCCTGCTGCAATCTACCTTAGATTGCAGCAATCTCTTGTAAGATCAAATAATAAAAGAATCACTGCTGATTACTTGCAGTAGAAGTTCCTCTAACCCACCTGAAACCTATGCCAAAGGCACAGCCACAGCAATACTTCAAAATAAAATTAAAATCCCAGAAGTGAGGTAGCACTGTAGGAATTTCTGTCAAACCAGTATTATCAATAAATCCTCAGTGAAACACTGAGCACTTGCCACCAGACCATAGAACAAACATGTCCACGTACAACATTTATTAGTGTGTGTATTTCAATGGAAATTACAGACATACATCAAATATTAATGTCCTGTATCTCCTGCCCACTATGTGATGTTAATTCTACAAAGACTAACAGAGAAATTATATCCTCTTGATAAAATTCAGATGGATAGGATATGAAGAAACTGACACAGAGTAGAAAAGTGTATTTGGCTCTCTCTCAACCCTCCCAAAGCATCAGGACAACTCTGTTTCTATCACTCTTGCAGGAAATACTTTGTAAATAACCAGAGAGAAACGGAAGAAGATTTAGATCTGACCTACTATCCAGGTCAGAAGAAGAAATAATCCAGGGGGATCCTTTTTCTGAATATGTGTGTGAAAGGGCTCTATTTCAGTTAGCCAGTAATAGCTAATTGGAAGGCTACTGATGGTCTGCAATGATAAAATGATATGGGTTATAAAATCACCTCTCTTCTTACCTCTGTACACGATGTGCCAGTATCTTTCTTTGGCTTACTCGTATTATTTAGGTCAGTACATGGTAAGTATCCATTCTTCATTTCCTCTATGGAGTTGTACTTATAGGGCTCAGTCACTTCCAATAAGAGCTTTGTCTCTTCGTTGCCATATGCGAGTGGGACTTCAGGAATACTGCGTAGATGTACGATAAGGCAGATGAGGAAAACCAAGGCTGACAAGAGGAAGATCACCTGGAATTCTGACGTCAACGAATATCCTAGTATGGTTTCACCCCAATCCACAGCACCTGTCAGGTAACCCAGAGCTCCTCCTAAGCCTACAGGGGGGGAAAAAGGGGAAAAAAAATATATTGGCATTTATAAAATCAATAAACAGTATACAGCACTCTCATCATGTGATTCTCTCTAGAAATGACTGAATAATCACTCCCCAGATATCAGGATATATATAAGAAGAATCAAAAGAAATTGAAACTCTGAGCTAATCACACATATAAGCAGTTATCAAAATACGATATCAAAATATCAGGAGCTCTCAAAAGAGATCTCAATGTATAGTAACATGGGACTCCATCTCTTTTCCAGTAAATACTCTGCATGATTCAGAAACATTTCTTTAAGGCTGCTTTTTCTCTGAAACAGTGAATAACATGAAACAAAACTCTTCTGGAATATCAAGCAGAATTTGTAAATTGTACCATAGGTAGCTGACTCTACACAGAAATACTGCTTCTGTGTGGTTTCTCTTTTAAAAAGCAAATAAAAAGCAGTGCTTTGTAATCACCAAAATCTGTGTTCCTCTGCACTAGGAGAGATGTCTGTATGTCTCAGAGTTAATAAAAGAAGAATTCACTTTTTTTTTGTTTTAAACAATGATTTCCTTTGCTGACAGTGCACACTGTGAAGCACAAGGAAGCACACACCACCGCATTCAGCACATGGCTGTGATAGGGGAAGTATTTGTGCAGTCCTGCCCTCCCTGGTACCCAGGTGGCTTGGCAGGACAGAGAACTTGCTCAGCATAGAGCATTTAAAGGATTTGGAAGTATTTCCACCCTTCTACTTAGGTGAGTAAAGACAATGTGTGGTGGAACCATTCTGTCCAACAAAAAGTAATAGAAATAACAAGACTTAAATTTGCCTCACATATAAACCACAGTATTATATTCCACTCTGGGTTTTCTGTACTTCTCTTCCTCTTACATGTGATTACAGCCATCCTTTGTTGTGTCTTACTGAATCCTACAGGGTCTTTATCACTGCTTGTTTTAATGAAGAACAATTAAGCTGTTAATATCTTTTGGAAGAAAACCTACGCTCAGTGTTTGCACAGCAGTTCATGTTTGATGTTTGAGGTCTTCTTTGCATACTGTTTTGACTAAAAGTAATCACGATATTGGAATGCACAGTCTGCAAGTTGTGTCAGATGCATCTTCTTCTCATCTCAGTGGTACTAAGTGTTATAACCACAATCCATCCAGTTTCACGGTTAGAATTTAAAAACAGAGAAGACAAATTGAAGAGAAAAATCTTGAAGATGTTTAATATAAAAAGAAGGAATTAAACAGTAGAAAAGTCATAATACACAAAACAGAGCTAGAAAAAATGAGGAAGGAAGGATGTTTTTTGTGTCTGATGGAGACAGAAAAAGGAGTGACAAATATCAGCTGTAGAGAATGGATAATATGATTAAATTTTAGGGAATGCAGTTTAAAAGCAAGGTCATCAGAATGCTGGCACAGGTTTCCCTGAGAGAGCTGCAGGACTACTGTCAAGGGCAGACCTGAAAACCAGAAACGTAGATGTGGCACTGAGGGACATGGTTAGCGGGCACATTGTGCATGGGTTGACAGTTGGACTAGATGATCCTAGTGGTCTTTTCCAGCCTTAATATTTCTATGATTCTGTGACTTCAAGAATGGGGTGAGCAATCAGCCGTTTAGGAAAAGACAACCTTGCTACAGAGAGCACATGGTGTTGTTCTCACTCTGTCCAAACAAGTGATTAGAAAAATGTTTGTCTGTTTCTCAAGGCTAAAATTCATTTCATCCCCTCATGGCTTTCGGGTTCCCCTAGAATCTGTGCTCAGGTTCCAGGATCCAGCTATTTCAAATATCCAAAATCTGCCCGCTGTCAGTACTGCTATGTACCACTACCAGTACTGCTATGTTCTATGAGATGTGTGAGGGGTGGCTGAGGGCCCTGGGTGTGCTGGGCCCACAGCAGGGCAGGCTGAGAGTAGGCCTGATGGGGGCTGCAGCTCCTCACAGGAAGCAGAGGGCTGCCACCAAAGCCTACATGCTTCTGTTCTTGCCACAGCTCAGCTGCCACAAAAATCTGCATCAGCACAGGCTGTATGACTTCTTATCTTGTCTGGTTTTTGTCCAGTGCTGTCACAGTGACTTGTCCCAGACACAGCTGGGAGCAATTCCTGAGTCACATAACAGGTACACAGCTTTATGTGCATCCCCTGTGCATTTTCGCAGCACAGGACAAAGACTTCTGTTCTGTGTGAGCTTCTTCCCTCTGTAACTCAGCAACATTATAAATGTCTACAGGCAACCAAATGAAGCTTGAACCGAGACTAAACCCCTTAGACTTATTCTGTGGAAGTTATGAAGCTATGAATGTTACATGGAACTTTTGCTTCTATACTGGAAGGTGCTGTATGTTGGAGCACCTCTAAAAATGGGCACCAGCTGCACTGCTGAGTACTTGTTCAGGAACCTGTGCTAAGTAGAAGAGTTATTTATTTTTAAGTGCTATGGAAAAAAAAACAAGTTACTTCCCCTAATTATGACTTCACCAAAAACCTGCAAATCAGAATAAACTGAATAAATGCTACTTCGTTTTTGAAAATAGTTAATTGTTCTTAATTGAGCCATGGCTATTTTGCTGTAAATGCTTAGGCCTGCAGCCTCCTGCAGCAGTGTTCTTGCAGCAGCAACCACAAGCTGCAGTTCTCTGTAGCAGTGAAATCCCAGCAACAACAGACCCGTGACTGAAGCACAGAATCAGATGATCAGTTCATTCAAGATTAGTACACAGTGATTATAAAATCCATGCAATCACCTTTCCCTCCCTCCAAGCAGGAAGGAAAATAACAGATCTGAGTACCTGTAAAGAGGGCATGGTAATGCAGACCCTCCTCTTTATCCTGATGAGAGCAGACATCAAATAAATATGCTTTGATGGGGCCATCAATAAAGTCAGCTGCAAAATCAAAAAGCACTACTCCCAGCATGGTAATGACTATTGCCCATGTCCGCTGCTTGTCTCTCTCACCGATGAAAGCTACAAAACAAAAAAAAAACTCTAATTCTGACAGCAATAGTGCTATGTTTTGCAAAACCTCATTTTATCTTTCCAGATTCCTCCAAATCTAAACAATGGTTAGTTATGCACGAGGAACCAGTGATAGCACACTGACATCTGAGGAGCAGGGTAACTGGGTTTAGAGTCTGCACAGCACTGAGTTGTGCTAGGCTCACTTTGAGCCCTGGGTCAGCAGAAGCTCTGAGTATTCCCAGCTCCACAGTCAAGATTTTGCCTTTCCTATGCAAATCATAATTTGCCTTTCCCTACTCCTTTGCACTTCTACAGCACGTTATGGTAGCCTAAAGCATGTGTATTTTTGAGTACATTTTTGTCTTATTCCATTTGTTCCACCCTTCCACAGTTTTAGGTAATCAGGATTGGCCTAACATCTTTTCCTGGCTAAAAGAATACAATTGCATACAACAGCCACGATATCCAGGAACAGAGAACAAATCTGTGAAAATACACTCCTCCCCCTGAGGAGGAGTCACCTGTCACTACGACAGCAACAACTTCCCACCAAGTGTTTGAGAAGTCACATCTCAAGCTGAACTAGAACAGCATCATAGGGAAATCACTCCTATTGGATTTGCACATTCCAGGTGCATTGTTTCCATGGAGTTGTTACTTCTATTATTCATCAGCATGACACATTCCTGAGTTAAGACAGTGCTGCAATAATTAAAGATAAATGTTTTGAATGTCAACTCATGCAAAAAAGGAACTAGCAGAGATTCATTTAGAATGTGTACTACATCAGATGAACAACATCAACCATTTAACTTAAGAAGGCAAATTTTAGTTCTCAAATACATTTCTGGGCCCAAGCAATGCTTTATTCTATGAACTGACCAGGTAGCCAGGTCAACACCGAACACTGCAATCACATGCATGAACTACTGAACACTATGTACAGGATACATAACACACAGCATTAGGACTGAACATAATAGACTGCAGTGCTCCTAAGCTCCTTCAGTCCAGCTCAGCAGCATGATCCCCAATTTAACACCCAATTTTAACAGAGAAAAAAGGAACCCCATCCTTCTTTCCAGTTCAAAACACTAGGATGAGTTTTGTCTGTCAGCACAACGCGATCCCCTCACTTACCTGAGATCATCTCGTCCCCATTGAGGTACAAAGCCATGCCTACCAGCATTATGATGCCCAGACCCAGAATGTAAGGTCGTCTCCTGCCCCAGCTACAGGCGCAGTGATCACTGGCGGAACCTACCACGGGCTGCAGCACGAAGCCCAGGATGGGGCTGATGAGCCACACCAGGCTGTACAGGTTCTTGGGCAGCCCTACACTGAGCAGCACCGGCGTGACAAAGGCAGCCTCCACAGCGTAACAGAACTCCCTCCCGAACATCGCCATGCTGTGCATGATCAGCCTTCCTGTTGCTCGCTGCTTGGGCACCAGCACTTCAGTCCTTGCTGTGGAGGGCTGAGCAGCCTTCTCCTTCCCTCCTGTGTTGTCCATGTCTGCCTTAGTCACCTCAGAAGGGGGTGGCGGAGACCCCTGGAAGCCCTGTTCCGTTAAAGTCATCGCTCTGGCTATGTGCAGCACTCGGGCAGGTCAGTGCTGCCTGGTCTGGCTGACATGGAGCCCTGATCATATGCTGGGTGCAACCAGTCTGCTCTGGGGGAGGGACTCACATACTTTCATGGCTCCACGATCACAAGTTATGAAGGAAGAAGGGGGCGGGGAAGCCTGTGTTACCAGCAGTTCTGTGCTCTGGGGCGTCTGCAGAGCTCCCAGCTATCCCAGATTAAAGCATTACTGTTGCAGCACAAAACACGCCTACAGTGGGAACATACATCACATGGGAGAGGTGCGGGATTAGACCGACACAAAGCCAGTCACTCCTCTTGCTGCTGTAAGACAATGGTGACGCCAAGAATCTCGAGCCCTCGTCTTTTCATTCAGCAAGAGTGCTGACCTCCTGCTGATCCAAAAGGCAGGCAGGGAAATGAGCAGTCAAACGTCCAGAAAAGAGTTTCAACAAACTTGAAGAAGTAGTGCAAACTGTAGAGTGTCAGTAACAGACAAAAAGCTTGCTGTCGAACTGCAGCTGGTGAGCATTTTTTATATACGTTCTGTGCCACCCTCAGTACAACTGATTATTTTCTTCATTTCTGAAAAACAAAGGATATCGTCATCGCTTAGGGTGTTTTTTTGTTTTTTGTTTTAAAGTCTTACTGGGCATGCATATATTTGGAAAGCAAGCAGAAGACATACCAAAAACCCCACCCTTCCAGGTTAGACACCCGACTGAGGCAGCTAAATTTAATGATAATTTTTGTATCACCATCATCAAATTTTGGGTCAAAACCTAAGTGTGCTGACGACTATGCTTGGTAATATTTACTCTGGTCCAATACAATCAGATTTATACATAAGACACTAAGCAAATCCTCAGATCTCAGCATGGAGCAAGGAATTAGATTTGATGATCACTGTGGGTCCCCTCTGACTCGGGATACTACAGCTCTGTAATATTGCAATGGTATATAATATTTTAAGTAATTCATCAAAGTGATTATAGATTGAAATCTTACAATGTTTTTAATGATTGTTAACTGATCAATCAATGTCTATTAGATAATTCTTGCTTCCATGAGGGTGTTTGTGTAACACAATGTAAAAGGGTTTTTTGTATAGTAGTAACACAGACACTTCGCCATGAGCATGTAAAATAAAGCATATCTCAGCTTTGGAAGTCTTCATAATCAACAAGCCTTTCTTCAGCAAGATTAAAAATGACCAGAACTATTTACAAAAACCAACCCTTGTGTCAAAATTCATGACTGAAGAAGATTGTATACAAAGCCATATATATATATATTCATGTTGAAGGAGCAAAGAACATTTCAAATTACTAATTTTGAAGGAACTGACAACCACCACAGTATAAACTTTGTTTAAAACCTGTTCAACTACCTGTGCCTTTCATTTTTCCAGAAATAAAGGATCAATATTTGGCAGATATTTTATAATGAGGAATTTATTTCTGAAACGATTTTTCAGGCAAACAGGGGTGCTAAACATAAAACAATCAGGAGACTGTAGTAAGAAAATATAGACAGGATACTGAATACAACTACTTCATCACAATAACTCTGCAGACACACGAGGAAACAGCATTATCCAGAACATTGTTTAGGTATGATAAGGCAAATCAACCAATATGGCAAGATAAAAATCCCCTTTAATCTATAGGTAAATAATCAACTGTTTACTAAGCATTTAACTGTATTTTAAGAAGAGTACTACCTTCAGTAATTATGGCATATGTTATAAAGCAACAGCTTAACTATGAGTTAAAAGAACTCAAAGTTTCACAGGGTAGACTATTTGAAAAACATTTTGAGGACTTGCATCTGCTTACTAAGTCAAATAGCATAGAACTTCAGAACACATTTCTGGTGTCACTGCAGACTGTAAACCATTCAGGTACACAAACACAGAACTCCCACTGTTTTCCATTACATTTTAAACTTCATTTATAATGTTCATTTAAAAGAAACTGCACACAAATATTCATTTGTCATATAATTCAGTACATAAAATCTTACTGCATCAGCCCCAAGTTCACCCAATACGCATAATTAGATTATAAATTAGCTTTTAGTTTGTTGGATTCTATTACTTTCTCAGAATAAAGTTTAGCAATCTCTTGCTGAGTAAATCCATATTCTAGAAGTATCTCTTCTGTGTGTTCGCCTATAAAAGGATCTCTTTTAAATGATGGAACAGCAGGGGTCCTTGAAAGAAGAGGAGCAGGTCTAGGACTTATCTCTTCCTGATCATTTTTGATAAAAGAACTTCTTTGTTTATTATGCTGATGTAAGGGAGCATCATCAAAGGATAAAACAGGGGTCACACAGGCATCAGTTTGATCAAATATACTGCACCATTCACTTTGTGTCTTCTGTGCAAAGATGGATGCAAACAACTTCTTCATTTCAGGCCAGTCAGAGAAACTCAACTGACTGGGAAGTTTATTTGAATCCAGCCCAAGACCTGAAAGGAGAAAAGCAAAACAGCTTAGTTTAGATAAAATAAAGTGCTGCCCCTAACTAAGTATGTTTCTTAGTATGCTATTATTTTGCAGACGGTCCTGCATGGTACGGCATACTAACTAAAAAAAAATTGTTTTAGGATACTGACAACATAGTTGAGGGAGAAGAAAAATAAAATGTTACATGATTTCCAATTAGAGTAAACAGTATCAGCTGCAGCCCTCTAAGTTCACCTAATAGGCGCTCACTTTCATAAACACTTCAAAAAAGCAGCAGCTGCCTAGAGGTAACACATTGTCCTGAAAACATTTTCTGGAACAGGTCCTGTGTTATCTACCACCTGGTACAGAACTCTGCTGAATGAGCTGAGGGCTGCAGCAATGTACTTAGGGCTCAGAAGCTGTTTAGAGTCCAAACTCATTGGGTATTTCCATGCTAGAGATGAAAAGACAGTGAGGATGGATATGCTCAGGCTCAGTGTGAATGAGACAGCTTGGCTGCGGGTGGCTACAGTATAACTGACCTGCTTCTCAGACCCACTCAGTCTAAATGGGCTCCAGCAGCATATGCAGCTCACCTCTTCAGCACACTTCCCAGGTTCAGATTCTTCTACTTCTGCTCTTACATCTACACCCCTACACTCCCTAACTGCTTAAGGACGCAGCTTCCTAGGTCAGTCACATGGGCTACCTAGGTATGCAACACACACAGTCCTTCTGAGACACCAAGTTTGTTATGTAGGCTTTGTACTGAAGATTTTTCTAAACTAGGGGGCCCTAGGCCCTTTTCCAGACACAGAAATATAGTAGTTCATGTTCAGAAGAAAATCAAGACAGCCAAAGGCAGAATAATCATCTTCCCATCACATTATAGATTCCCAAGAATATGCCGTTATGTTCTATTACACGATAAGCCTTCGTCCTTGTCAAGTCACGAGGTCACATGTACCTTAGACCTCTAAAATTAGAATCTATTATTCCTAGCCATTCCTATCATTCTCATAAAAAGATTAACCACTCACAGTGGTTAAGTATCCATAATTAAATTGAACCTAATAATGCCTACAAAATGGTGTTGATTGTTTAACTGAGAATGGACAGTGCAAGACAGTTTACTTAAGAACTAGGAGGTGATTTAAATTTACCTTCCACAACGAGTGAAGCTAAGTAACAGTAGACCACCTGAGACTCCATCCCAGTGCCTGAAATCATGTCAACTGGGAACACTGTCTGATTAGCATCGATATGCTTATTAATTTTGTTTTTCATTCTACCATTCAGTCCAACATGAATAAAGATCTACTGCTATTCCATTACACAATTACGTCTCGAGATTGTGCCAGATGGAAAGTTGGCTGAATCTCTGCACATATGCTCTAGTAAAATAAAACAATATGCAGAACCTAGAATTTAATATTACATGCTCATTTCCCAAGGACCACTGAAGACCTCAACTTTAAATAGTATGAATTGACAACATTTAAGGACCAAAGCCTCTCATTTTCCAGCTTGTGTAACCATTTGTGGTGTAGATGAAGAGAATTGCAGCAGGAACAACTGAGTCAACAAGGAAACAATTACACAGCACAGAACTGTTTGGGATACCGCAAAATGACATATTTCACTCAATATAATCACAAGCAAAATATCCTTTACAGAGTGCATCTGGTAAAGCAATCAAGACTGGTTTCCAAGCTTTTCTTGTTCAATTTTCATCTAAAGATTTTCTTTCAAAAAAGCCTAGTAGCCTACCTGGTACAGCTTTGGTATAATGGTTTTTGAAAAAAGAAAAATTAAATCTCCTTATAATGCTATAGCTTTAAGTTTCCCCTAATTGCTACAGCTTTATTGAATCATTATCTGCACACTATTTACTGAAGCAACAAATTGAAAACACTGTTTCTGCAGAAATTTTAAAACAAACTCATACAAAATAAACTCAAGTAAAACTTAAAATTATGTGGGACAATCGTCCAAAATGTAATGAGGAAACCATTATCATCACTAGCTGCATTGAAATTGTGGAACTATAATGTTCATCTACGCTGCGCATTTCTTAATAACAATGCTGTATTGAATTCAGAACATTAGTAGATTTTTGAAACAGTATAGGTCATCATCACAAAATGTAGAGCTCTGTAGAAATGCTTCATAAAGATTCAACTATGTTTTTCAAGTGCTTTCTAAATTTTTTCAATTCTTTTAAATAGAAGGCACACTGTAGCAAAAGGTTTATTAAACACGTTTATAACTTCTGTGACTGTTTCTGCTTTTCCTATCAATGCGAAGTTAACTTTAAATAGTGACATTCACAGAACCATAGAATGGCTTGGGTTGGAAGGGACCCCAAGGATCATGAAGTTCCAACCCCCCTGCCACAGGCAGGGCAAAAAGTTCATGCTTCTTGCCTGATATATGACCTTCGTGTTCTGCATGCCTCTCCCAGCTTGGCTTCAGCAATACTAAGCTCATACTGCTACAGATAAAAAGAAACTTGCAGAACCAATTTATAGGACAGTTGGAGGACATTCTGACTCTTTTTATTTCAATATTGAGACTTAACATTAGTAGCACATGCATCTTACACCAGGTTTCTTGTAAAACACAAAGGTATTTTTATTATTCACTGGCTGACTTTTACAGTAATAAAATTAATATGAACAAAAGGATTGCAGCATGTTTGTGAATGGAAAAGGTCTATAGTGAAATCAGAATTCAACTCATGACACTGAAGCTATTACAGCAATTATTTACCATATCTATTTTTTTACAGCTTCAGTCTTTCATATAACAAATTTTTCTTTAATTTTATAAATTTATGGTAAGAAAAAAATTAATTTTCCCTGCTGAACGCAATCCACAAAAGCCAAGATTTTTCTCAAACCAAGATTTATTTTCTCTTTTAACTTATTAAGTCTCGCTCTGGAGATCCTTAAGAAAGACCTTTCCCCACTATTTCATTAACTGCACTCAGTTCCAGTACTGGGCTCCTAATTCTGAAGGAAAACACTGATGTGAATCAAAACCCAAAAGATGGTCTTGCTTCTGCTCACCAGAATTCTCAGGGCAGTGACAGCTCCTTCAGAAATCACACCCTCTGCTCACTTTTGCAATCTTTAAATCTCCAACTGCTACTTTTATAAAACCCCTATCCTTGTGTTCTCATTACAAAAGAATGGCAAAAGTAACCTATCCTCTGAGTATGGACGGAGAGGCATAAAGAGGCTTTAGATTATATCTGGAACAGCACCAGCAGATCTGACCAGAATTATGGGGAAAAAAAAGAAGTATGAAACAAAATTATGGAACTGTAACTGGAACATATTATTTTAAAGCTACTTCAAAGCAGAGAGTTAATACCTTGAACAGACGACTCAGTCTAAGTCAAAGCTCCTTGGGTTTGTGAAATACAGTTCTCACAAGCTGCTTTTTCTTCCCTATAACACTCAAAAGCTTAAATTCTGCAGTGAATTTCTGTAACAGATATTCCAGAAAGGAAAAATATTCAAAAAGCCACAAGACGAATCATCTGCTCTAACTCAATACACCACTGCTTCAGAAAGCTTGCAAGCAGAGCTACTGAAGGGGGGTAATTATTCCTATGCGAAAGTCTCAGTAATTCATAATATGCACATCAATACAATGAGGAAAGACGACTTATTTTAAATACAGTCTTGTGAAAAATATTAGTTCAGTCTTGCCTTCACAGAACACAGAAAGCAAATTATTGACTAGAAACAGGAGAGAAAATGTTATTAAAGACAAAAAAAGTATTTTCTTAGAAGACAGCAGTCTGTATATTGAATTTTTGAAATAAGCACACTGAAACACACACACAGCTGTGATTACACATTTCAGCCTTAGAACTTGGATAATTAGAACCCAGAACAAGGGGAAATTGTTGCAAGCTGTAACACAGGTTCCACATAAATAAGAGAAAAAAACTTTTTCACAGTAAGGGTAACAGAACGCAGGAATAGGCTGTCCATAGAGGTTGTGGGGTCTCCTTCTCTGGAGACATTCAAAACCCACCTGGACATTTCTTGTGTGACCTATCCTTGGTGCTCCTGCTCCAGCAGGGGGATTGGACTGGAAGACTTTTCAAGCTCCTTTCCAATCACTGACATGTTGTGATTCTGTGATTCCCTAACTTACATCTAAGTACACAGATACTTTATAGCTGAAATTAACTTCTGAAACTTCAGTTGTTAAAATTTAGCTATTTCTACACATTTTAAGCAAACAGAATACTTTCAAGCATGAAAATAAAGTTGTTGAATGCGGATGCCCCAGCATAGGCAGATGAATTTATAGTTGCTGCTCCAAATTTGTACTATATATTTCTGAGAAAAATAGATTTTAGCAGTTTCCTCAGTAAATAGATATCTAGGTAAGACAGAAACTAATTAGTGTTCACGATACACTGTGTGAACACTGGATTCAACCATCTCAATGATTTTCTTAGATAATGTGACTGGCTTGCTGACAGAGAAAAGCCTGATTACTTCATCCTGGAGCAATAATCAGCACAGAATGCTTGGGCGTTCAGTAAAGGTTCTCTGAGAAAGAAGGACAAACCAATACCTGACTACGTTATAGAATTTACTTCCTTTAATAACAACTATGGATTCTATTCCACTCCTGCAACTTAAATCTCCTGGAAAGTATAAAACGCTGCAGCCATGAGTACTGAGTACATAATACATCACTTCAAGCCAAACCTGTGGGTACTTGAAGACGAAAATATATTCTTCTTTTTCTTTCCTTTGTATTAAATATGGGAATTCTCCCTAAAGACATGTACTGGAATTGCAATTTCCCACTTCCAAAAGAGGAGGTTATACTTTACTTTAGCACAGTTTTATACTTGTTTTTCATCTCCAGTTCTTTCTTGCAAGCAATAAAAGATTCCAGGGGTTGGATGAAAATAGCATTTCCAAGAACTGCAGTGTGAAACAAACAACTGTCACTTTCAAGAAAGAGTAAAATAGAAATTGACCTTAAGGACAGACAAGATATTCTCAGGTCAACAAGAAACAGGAATACCACTATCTTCAGCCAGGAATGTGGATCTTCCAAACTGGGCATCTACCTGGATGACGCACATAGCGCTAAGACACGTCAGAGAGTTACCTCAGGAGCCTGCCATATGCATTTCATATATCAATGTACAGCTATGCTGATAAACAGCCTTTTTTAGCCACATGGAACACAGTCACTTAGGGATCCCACTCACCAAAGGCAAATCCCATCTTACAATCCAATACCTCCATGTCATCTTGTCTTAACTGCACTCCTGAGTTTCAAAAACTCCTATATAAGTGCAGGCCCTGGTCCTGGCACTGACTATGCTCTTGTTAGCACAGTGCAGCTGACTGGGGCCGAGCTGACAGTAACTGCCTATGAGAAGGTACTCACTCTACAACTGATAGAATCACCCACGGAGAGACACTCAATAAGGCACTGTCATCCTCACTCAGCAAAGATTTACCATGTTTAAGCCATCTGTACAAAAACGCAGTCTATGGAACACTGTCTGAAAACATTCACTTTAGCTATATCTTACATTGGTACTCCTCATTATACAAAATTAAAATTAGATTGACAACTTCTGATATATTTCATACTCAGAACACTGGAAACAGAAAACATATATCAAATTATTTTGGGAAATAAGATTTAATGCCATAAATATCTGAAATTAAAACACCACTTCATGTTTTAAGCTTCAGCAGTATTGATTCTGCACAGAATTACGGTATATCCTGAGCTGGAAGGGACCCACATGGATCACTGAGCCCAACTCTCAGCTACAAACAGCACCACCCAAACTCAAACCCAATGTCTGAGAGAGCTGTGCAAATGCTCCCTGAGCTCTGGCAGCTCAGGGCTGTGCCCACTGCCCTGGGCAGCCTGTTCCATGCCCATTACCTTCTTGGGCACAGCCTTTCCCTAACTCTCCTGCCCTCCCATGGTACAGCTCCTTGCTGTGCCCTCAGACCCTGTGTCTGTCACACATAGCAGAGTTTTCTAATTGTTTTATGTTTCTATATCATAACTTTTTCTAATTTATAAAAGAGGTAAACTGAATTTAACCAACATATTTCAAAAATCTTAAGTCAAATATAGAAATCACATCCAAAGCTGGATGTGCACACACACACAAAATACTCAAATTCTGTGACAGAAATTAATTCATAAAGCTTTGTTTTTATAAAATATTCCAGTTTACCTTAATTATTTAATGAGCTTTTACTTCTAAAATAAGTTCAAGCCTCTTTAAAATTTTACACCAGAAATAACTGAAACTGCTTGCAATTTTATTTGCAGTATCAAAGAATCAAGCCTTCTTTCAATCTATATTCATTTCCACTGAATAAAACGGTTCAGAAAAATAGTTCATTAGTGCTCAAACCAACCCACATCATGGACTACCACTGCTATAATCCCAGAAGAAAAATTCTAATTTAAGTGTAGTACTTGACATAACATGAAGGATTGAAAAACAAAGAAATCAATTCCTAGAAGTCTTCTGCTACCATACTACCCACTTAGTTTCAAGAAGTGATTGGCTTTTACATAGAAATATACACAACTAACTACATGCCATTCAATAACGCATTGCTGATGGGAAAAAACTATTCCAGGCTACTCACCCTTTATTAACTGGTCATAGAATTGAGGCTCAATAGCACCAACAGCCATGAATTTTCCATCAGAGGTCTTGTAGGTTTCATAAAATGGTGCACCACTGTCTAGTAGGTTCTCACCTCGTGGTCTGTTCCAGAGTCCTAAATTTTGTGATTTCCACAGAAAAGAACTTAGGTATGCTAGTCCTTCTACCTTTAGATGCACAAAAAATAAAATAAAAACAACAGCATCAGTAATACTTTCGCGATTTTACATCCACTAGGAGAGAACAGTAAGTACTTTCAGTTGAAAGAATAAACTTCTTACCTCTATAGAACATTTTTAACCATCAAGCATTCTATCTCTAGAAATCAAGATGCCTACACCAGTAAGCATCAATCCTTTAAGTATCAGTTTTTCTGTATTTTTATATACAAGTATTTATACTTAGGTATGTAAAATATATATAAAATATATTAAAAACATACAATTCTGAACGTTGTATTTTCTTGAATATATTGCTATTTTTAGAACAAAAAACTAGAAGGAAATTGAAGTTTAAAACTCTCCTATAAGATCCAAACCAGAAAGCTCATCTGGATCCCCAAGTTAAAAATCATATTCTCACACTCTTGTCACTGAGAATCATAGCAAAATACCAAGGTAACCTTTGAATAGGCAACTGTGTCATGAATACAACACTAGAAAATGTGGTTAATCCTGTTCCAGATTTCTCCTTCAAATTTTGGTTATGCAGAGCACAACTAGTAGAAAATTCAGGTTGTTCAGCTTTTATGTAATTACTTGTTCCTATCTTTGCAAGCAAAACTATACTCCACAGTTTTTTTGATTTCAAGAACTAATTTCTTCAGACAGCATTAGAAAAAGAGATGTGACAGCATTAGAAAAATTGTAAGGGAAGATGTGACAGTAATAGGATATGATCAGAAATACTCCAATGGAAAAGTGGAAAACCTGAGCTGTGTAATTATCTAGTAAACATTTATATCTCTGCAATAATACATGGAGCTTGAAATGCAAAACAGCATTCATTTTGTTTTATTAAAGTTGGGTTTTTTTTGTAAGATTTTCTGACAAGTATTCTATATGTATCTTACATACATATTATATACTATGCAATATATGTGTATGTAATATATAATACGCACCTGATATGTATATAATTATATAATAATGTATAATGTATATACATTATTATATCAACATTACATATGCTTGAAAAGATAAATGAAGTATGGTCTCCAAGTGTAGAAATGTCAGTGAGATTGAGACAAGATTCCTCAAGCAGCGTGCTAGTGAGGATTGTGTAAACATCATGATTAAAATTAGATGACATCATATTTTAACAATACATGTACCAAAATAAAAAGCTACTAGTTTTTCATATATATTAATTTCTATCCCTTTAAAACAAGAATTTAAGATCTGCAAATCCTTGAAGTACGAAGTCATGAAGACTTCTTCATTTAATATGTATTGCTTAGCCTCTTTCTCAAGTTTCTGCCACAAATACAGAAATATTTTTGCCCTTATTGTCATATGATGAAGTTAACTTTCTTACGAAAAAATACTATGACGTACCATCATTTGCATGTTTGCAAAATGACTGCAAAGATATCAAAATGGGGCTTGCTTTATTAACAATCTTATCTTGCACTGCTCATTTTAACAAAAAATTACACAAAAAACACTGCAAGTAAGGGTAATAACAAGTGGGGATAATACCAGAATAAGCTTGTAACAGTAAGTTAGATTTTGGTTCCAAAAATTTGTCAAAACTACTGAAAATATCTATCCACTGTATTATCTGCCCTGGAGATACAATAAAATAGGACTACTATTTTGCAATGATACGTGGATTTCAGAAATTCCCCTATCTGGGGAACTGGTCAGCTATTTCAGCGTGAGGTCTGCTGCACTTCAGAGATGAAAGTGTCTAACATCCTCAACAAATCTCCAAAGGCATGCTCAAACTACACCACATACACACATTAATGTGGTCACTTTCTTTTAAAACATGAAAAGGATAACGTTGGAAGACTTCACTTTAGCCTAACTGTACAGTGATTATCATAATCATTAGGCATTTCACTTAATGATTTCCTAATGCTAAAAGCATTAACAGCCTCTGAAAGAGGGACAAGAATCCAGAGGCACAGTTCCCCTGGATGACCCCTGTCAGCTCCATAAGTCTTCTGTTCCCTTTGCAGAATGAACCAGTTCAAACAAAGCTGAGAATAAACCCACACCAACCTAACCTCTATCCTCATGACTAAGGAACTCTTCTAGGATGTGGGAGTTTTGCTTTTGAACACCTCCAGGCTGAGATAGACCTGGCACCCCAGACTTCTGTAAGACAGCTAAATGCTCTCACCATAAGACTATTAGGCTAGTGATAATTACTACCATCTTTTCCTGTGGCTGCCTTTCCACAAGGAGGGAGTCATGCTTGATCAGATGCCTACCAACAGCTGCAGTCTGTGTCTATATTTCAAGTGTACCTAAAATATTCCCTAATTCATGTGTAAGGGTGCAGAAGCACCACTGTGCCTACTGTACTACCCTTGTGGCACCCACTTGCATCATACTCAGCATGTGGTAAGTATTGTGCTCATTGCACCTTATAGAGCCAATGAGAAGAGACAATACGCGAAACCGTTCTGACCTGTTACTTAATTCTTCTGAGGTAAGCAACTGACACACTGTTCTACAACCAAAACATATCCCACATTCCATTCCCAATGTGCCAGAGATCTTGTAAAGATATTAGTGGACTAGTACTAAATCAACTCACTGAAATTTTTTTTAGTAACCAAGTATTAATAGTGAAGATGAAGTAATACTCCAAATAGTTGAACTAGATGACCTCTGAAGGTCCCTTCCAACTCAACCATTCTCTATTCTGAACTACAAGAAGTATTTGAAGTATTTGAAGACTTGCCATATCTTTCTATAAAGATGCAAATCATTTCAGTTTTCCTTTTTCACATTCACAATCATTTCTGTTGTATTCCACAGTCCTCCTCAAAGTGATCATTTTTTTAGTGAAGGGCAATGTCCAGTGTCAGAAAAAGTATTTTCCTGAGGCTTTAGAAATACTGATTAGACTGTAAGAATTACTTAAGAAACCTTGCTGGCTCTATTTCCTGTTTATACATCCCAATACAGTGTGTATGTGTTTCACAACAACATTACATTGTTGACTCATGTTCAGCTTGTGACTACTATAAAACTCCAGGATGATACTTCAGCCTATTGTTCTCATACCATATTTGTGCAGCTAATTGTTCCTGATTAAGAAAACTACAGAGCAGAAGTCTCAATGAATTTCAGCCAATCTTTTTCAGGTCATCTCTCCAATTTGTAAAGGTCATTTTCAATTCTAATCCTGTCATCCAACATGCTTGCAGCTCTTCCCACACCCACATCCTCTGTGAATTTACTAAACACAACCCCTTGTTCACCATTCATCTTACTGCAGAAAACACTTAAAAATAATTAGAAAAAAAACAAACCCTCAAATTCAGAGAGAAGAAAGTGAAAGAGAGATGGGAAGTGAGGAGGGGAGAAGGAAGACATCACACTTGCCATACAGGTTTCAAGAATAAATTTAAATATATATTTTTTCTATAATGAGTGTAAATGAGTGGCCTTGCACTTAAAAATACTACAATAATAATAGTTTAGCAATCAAAAAATTTAGCCTTTATTTTACAGCATGCTAATGCAAAGAGTTTGAAATTAATTTCTCAGCAATGACCCACAGCAGTGTAATTTTTCTAGGGAACAGTGCTTCTTAGAAGACACAATCCATCCCAAATTTACAAGCAGCTTTATCTAGGACAAAACTAATGCAAATATTTTATTAGGATCATTATTTTTTTCTTTAATGTATTAGTTGTTTATTGCATACCCTCTTTCCATGCATCAAATTCATTCACAAAATGTACACAGCTAACAGTTTTTGAAGAAGGTAGACTGGTAGAAGAAAAACAGGGAAAGGCACTGGAGAAGAGCTGCAGTTATGTCCCCCAAGTTATAAGGACATCATGGAGACCTGTGAAAACTGCCTGCACGTAGAAAAATACCAATTTTATGAGACTATTTACGGTCCCATTCCAAGTTCTCCGTTTTAAACCTTAGTCAATAGCTCCAACTTCCTCCCTGTAAGAGACTTAAGACTAGGAAAAAAAAACAACAAAGTCTCAACAAATGAATCCAAACATTTTTCCACCCCTTCTTCAAGACAAGACTTACCATACTTGCATCAACAACCTGCCCTTTGCCAGATACGGTACGTTCATACAGGGCTATAATAATGCCCAGTGCACACATCACACCTCCACCAGCAAAATCAGCTAGGAGATTTAAAGGTGCATATGGATTTTCACCTTTTCTACCCAGCTTTGACAGCACACCTGAAAGCAGAGCAAACAATGCAAACATAAGCATTAAAAACTGCCATTTATAATTTAAATCTCATTATTTTCAATCTATGCAGGCAAATACAGGACAAAGCAAACTACTCTCAATGGTGTTCTGACTCATCTCCAGCTGCATCCTAGCAAACAGTTCATCCGCCATTCACAAGCAACAGGATATATGAAATCATGTCTGTGAAAACATATCTAAATATAGAAATTAATAAAGAAGTTAGTACCTCATAAACAAAACACTGATCATTTGGCTATGCAGGTTCAACAACTCACTGAAAATTAGCTTGTATGCAACAGTTCTATATGACTATCTGTAAATGCATAAAAGAATTCAGTAGTCATTATGAACATTCCGCAGAGTAGCAGTAGTTAAATTTTTTCTTGTTTGAAGCTTTGAAAGTAAAAATGCAGATTTACAATCTACTGTGCACATAACCCATGAATTAACAGTACTAACAAAGGATTTCACATTGACATCCTCACTTCTGTTCTACTCTCCCAGCTGAACTATCTTTGAAAAACAGGTTGCATATCAGAGGAATGGATGAATAACATACAAAGGTAACTTCTGATTGCATGCAAAAGACACTAGGAACCTATGTTTATGCCAGAAATTATGCAGAAAATGAAAGAAGATAAAGGCTAGACAAGTTTACTTCAGTCAGAGCTCTGAATCTGACAGCATTTTTCTGACATCCTGAACAGCCTTTTTACTGTCACTTCATTCCTCGTAGCTCCTTCTAGGCCCCTTTGGGTAAATAAAAATCTGCCTGTGGTCATGTCTTCCTAAGCCTTTAGCCTAAGGCCTAAGATTCACAAAATATACTGTCAAAATTTCTGGAGAACTGTGATTCCAAAGCACTGTTTAGTTAGCTAATGCTCTAACTCACTTCCCAAGTACAAACAACAGAGAGCACTGTTCAAATAATTCTGGAAAGCTTGTAGTGCAAACATAAAGCAACATCACTGACTGAAATCTCACTTTTAACAGTCCTAAGGTCCTCAGTCACCATCACACTTATGTATTTATTTAAAGAAAGCCAGAGCTCATCAGGTAATTACCCATGATGTGATATCTCATTTTTGAGGACAGATTCATTTCAAATACTTTGTCTTATTTCCTTAAAGTTGGCAGAAGTCAAGAATTTTTTGGCCCATTTTCACTCTTCCCTCGTACACTTTGGGAGAAACAGAAGCAGTGAGGACAGAAGTAAATAAGGCCATGCCTGACAGCACTGATGGTGCACTGATTGCTATCATCAGTCGGGTAATTTTGGTGTCTGAAATTACATACTTGTAGAATTGTGAGATTTGAAATCAGTATTCTGTCAACAATATAATACTCTAAGAAAACAGCACTACAGATAAAACCACATTACTTCCAACTTCCTTTATCTTCACTTGGTACCAATACAGATACTTAACAAAAGCAGAGCATACCCAAATGGCTTAGGCTGTTTAGTTTTCCTTTACTTTTACTTGAAAGCTGATGCTCACAGATACACACAAAACAATCAGCAGACCTTTCAGGATTATAATTAGATTTTGTAGGAGAAAAGCCCTGACGACAAAAAAGCATAACAACTTCTATCCTTTCTATAAAGATAAAAATGGTATTCAGATAATATAACTCCAAGGAAGAATAAAACTGTGCAGCCTGAGAAGTCATGCTGGTCCAGCCTAACAGCTCACTGTTGCTACCAAAAAGAACTGTCCAGTCCAGCCAGCTCTCAACCTTTCTTGTACCAGCATTTTTTATTTGTCAGATCTCTTGATGAACTGCTTCAACTCAATTTCCTTAAGAAAAACATCCTTTTTTTCATTTTTTTTTTTTTTTTTTGAATTAATAGGGAGGTGAGTCAGTTTCCAAAGGGGTTAAGCAAGCACCAGACCTGACTGAAGAAACAAGCAGGAAGCAGCACAAGGAGAAAGAAACCTTCCTTTCACTGACAGGTATGCTTTAGATCCGGCCAGCTGTTTCACCAGATGGCATCTGAGGTTATTTGAGCTACCTGCAAGTAACTTCTCAGAGAATTCCTGAGCCTTGACTTACGAGAAAAGTAACACTTCATTCAACATAAAATTTTACAGCCTACCTGATAAAGCCACGTAATTGATGTCATGACCTGCAGACTTGGCATATTTTCCTGTCTGACCAAATCCAGTAAGTCTAGCATAGATGAGTCTGGGGTTCTCATGCAGAAGGACCTCTGGACCAAGACCAAGTTTTTCCATGACACCTTAATGAGACAAAGCACAGAATCCTAATTTACATTTACATTTACTAATATAGATGATTCAAGAATTAATCATAAAACAATTGAAATGAACTGCAATTTCTGAAATAATACATTCTAAATAATTGTTCATATTAAAATATTAACAGTCAAAATGTCACAGATTACCAGCAAACTGCATACATTTTGAATGCAAGCCAATTAAGTGGAAACAAAGATTTAGGGTCATTTCTTATTTTTCTACTTTGTTGTTGGTTTTGTTTTCCAAAAGCAGGCCATCAGCTTACTCTGCTCTATAGTAGAAAGCTACCGAAGGTAGCTTTAAAACGGCTTCCCACGAAAAAGAGTTGATTCTTACATTTTCCACATCCAGATGATATGATACCTCTTCTATTTTTCACAGGAATATATTTTCCTCATCACATTAGCCTCTCAGTACAACGTGCATTCCTATGTCTTTTAACTCACTGATGCAAACGGACCATGCCACTGAATATTACACAAATTATCTGCAATAATTACACAAAAGAAAATGTGTTCTTCTCTAACGCAGAGAAAAAGGAACTTTAAGAAGTCAACAGGCTTGATCAGCATGGACTTACAGTAATCAAGCCTAAATTTTTCATCTTGCATTAATAATGGATTTAAAAGAAGCAAATTCAAGTTGAAGATGCAGAATTTTATTGGCTCACTGCGTTCTAGTCAAACTACAAGCTAATATCTGTATTGTGACTGCTGGGAGATTCAATTCAAAGAGGAAGGGATTGACTCACCATAAAATCACAGAATCACCAGGGTT
>VXAB01003385.1:0-22484 GCA_013399175.1 Odontophorus gujanensis | reverse complement strand
TTTAATATCCTATACATATTTATACATATTTTCCATAAAATGTTTGGCAGTGAAGACAATTAGAACAGAATAGGATTATATATTGATTAACCAACTTTAAAGGAAGTAACTGAACTATGTCCCAAGAACAGATTGGTTTTAGATCACAGAGTAAAAACTGAGTAATGACTTGCTTTCTTGTTTTATTTACTTTAGCTTCTCAATAGCTACTGTGGTCAGATTAAAGCAACGTACACGTTTCAGATATCAGTGATAAATACAACTTCTTATCACGTCATTTGAAGAAGTGCAGTAAAAAATATTAGGTAGTTGAGGGAAAGAAAGAACATGAGTTTTCTAAGAAAATAATGGAAAGGCAACATATCTTCCTTCCCATACTTCACCCTGTCCTGCCAACACCCATCTCTCTGCAAAAAAAAAAAAAAAAAAATTGGGGGAGAGATCACAATTTAGAGGGTAGTATGCAATATAAAATGACAAATCTGTTAAAAAAGTAGATTAGTCAAAATGCCAGGTATCAACTACAACTGTGTAAGTTAGACAAAAAAAAAAAGAAACTGGAAATTAAGGGGAGTTGAGCTTTCTTTGTGCTACTGTTACCACTAAGTTTATCAAGCAAAAGAGACATAACATACAGCTAATAATAAACAGTGAACTTTCTGTGCAATATATTCTTCTGAAGTGTCTTTTAAAATAATGCTCAGAAACAAATCATTTACACAAAAACCACTAACCTTATGTTTGGTAGTTACATAATACACTCCTTCATCATTCAACAGACAGACTTTTCCGCTTCTCTATTATTTTTATATTATTAACCTATTTTCTTTCACATCACATACTACTGAGAATCCTTTATTTTCAAACATTTTAATGAATCACTTATTCTAATCTATTATAGACGCAAAGTTAAAACCAATTTACACAAGTGTAGAAAAGCAGTGTCAAGGATCTCTACAAAGCAGCTTTTACTCTATGAACATAATCCACAAAATACTCCCAAATGTCCTCAAATAAGTAACGTCTGTTCACCAATCTAAATATGATCTTCTTAAAGGAAGCCATCTGGGACAAGTAAGCAGAACATTCTGCTTTGGTTGCAGAAGAAATATATTTACGCCTCACTAAAATTCTTCATCAGCATCAATCCAATTACTCACAAATCTTTTTATTTCTCTAAGATAGCTTGCCTAAGCAGCAAAAATGAGAGGCCAAAAAACGTACAGAAATCTAACTTCCTGCCTCTGTCTGCCCATCAGTCTATCTACCTATCCTAACTCTGGACTTCAGGAGAGCAAATTTGTTGCCTTCAAGGACCTACCTGGAGTAGGTTTTTTCATGGGTTACAGCATTGGAAGGGGGCCCAAGAGATCTGGTTGATGTTCAAGCATCAACACTTCCAAGCTCAAGACTGGTGCATCCCCAAGACTAAGAAATCAAGCAAAAGTGGCAGGAGCACCACAAGGATAAGCAAGAAATTAATGGAAATTCCCAATGAAGGACAAAAGTCTACAGAAGCTTGAAAAGGGGTCCAGCCACTTGGGAACAATATAAGAACACCGTCAGGCCACAGAGGGATGCAAACAGGAAAACTAAGGCTCGTTTGGAATTAAATCTGGCAAGGTAGGTCAAGGACAACAAGAATGATGACTTTAAGTAAGCAAAGGAACACCAGGCCTGCTGTTGAAAGAAGTGAATGTCCTATTAACATAGGACACTGAGAAGGTTGAGTTACAGAAAGTTTTCTTCACTTCAGTCTTTACTGCTAACTGTCTCTCAGGAATCCCAAATCCCAAAGATAAGAGAGTCCAGGGAATGCAAAATTTCACCCTGGTTGAGGAGGAACTGGTCAGGGATCATCTAGGAAAACTCAACACACAGTGGTCTATGGGTCCCAATGGGATGCATCTGAAAGAGTTGAGGGTGCTGACAGAAGTGATTGCCAAGCCACTCTCTATCATCTCTGAGAGATCATGAAGAATGGAATAGCTGCCTGAGGACTGCAGGAAGGACAATCTCACCCCAGTCTTCAAAAAGGGCAAGGAGGAAGAGTCAGGAAACTACAGGCTAGCCAGCTTCACCCTCATCCCTGAGAAGGAGGTGAAACATCATCTGGAGTATTGTATCCAGTTCTGGACTTCTCTGTTCAAGAAAGACAAAGAGCTACTGATAGGAGTTCAGCTACAAAGATGATAAAGGACCTGGAACATCTCCCTTGTGAGAAATAAAGGCTGAGAGACCTGGGATCACTCTGCCCAGAGAAGAGAACACTAAGGAAGGGGATCTTATCAATGCTTATAGATATCTAAAGGGCAGGAAATCAAGCGGATGGGCCATACTCTTCCCAGCAGCATCCAGAGACAGAACAAGGGGAAATGAACGAGTCAAAACACAGGAAGTTCATATGAAAATGAGGAAAATCTTTCTGACTTTGAGAGTGACAGAGTACTAGAACAAGTTGCCCAGAGAGGTTGTAGAGCCATCTTCTCTGGAAATATTCAAAAGCTGCCTGGACGTTTCCTGCATAACCTATTCCTCTAAGGAGCCTGCCTTAGCAAGGGGTTAGATTAGATGATCTCCAGTGGAATCTTCCAATTCCTAAGATTCTGTGTTTCTTTGATCCTGTAATTCTATGATATTGTGTACCTCAACAATTATTCTAATCTATATGAAAAATTCTTAAACTCTGCATCTAGTTGCATTTTTCCATAGGCATAATCTCATGTATTTCCTCAATAGCTTGCAATTTTCTTATTACTGTAGTATTTTAAATTTACTCTAATATCCTATCCAAATTTATTCGTAAGTATATATATCTTCTTCCTTGACTTTCAAAAGCGAACTTTTACAAATACATATCAGTAATGCTATCCATAATTTCTTTAGTAAGTAGAAAGACACACTTTAACGGAGTATGGTTGTAAACCATATGTTGTATTCCATCACATACTGCTAGAACCTCAGTTATTAACTTCTGCAAGCAGCTTTCATTGTTACTTACTTTTTTGCCACTCACTCATTTAGTGTTGAATGAGTCTACAAATACTTTATGTTAGTAGCACAATCAATGTTACTAAAAACATGACATCACTGGTTTCTGCAACATTCAGTGTTTTAAATAAAAAGGACAACATGCTCAGTTTTGTCCACTACAGCAAATATCAGATAAAAGGAAATCCGTCAAGATGTATTTTTACATTTCACAATATGCTTCTAACCTATTTTTAAATTTCTTTACAAACACAGCTCCATCTTCAGTTTGTGACAGAAAATAAAATTGGATATGGGGAACTACAAGAAATATATTTAGTATATTTCCTTAGAATATACATGTTGACAAATTGCAAACCTGGGCTGGAACTCTTACTCTTAAAATTACAATTTTAATTTAGAATTTAATTTACAATTACACTTTCAATTCTCTTACATTTAAAAGAAAATCACTAAACAAAAAAAACATTTAACATTTATTTGCTTTACAATTTGTACAATATTTGCTGAATCATTAAAGGCCACGTGCAGGGTAAAAAGATACTAAAAATACAAACAAACTGATAAAAGATCTTCTGAATAAGAAATGAATGAGATTACTATCTAAGATCACAAAGAGATGTATGGCTTTTAGCCTGTGTGTCTGTAATAAATATAATCTAATAAAATCCTGATGACGAAAGTTAAAGAAAACTACTTAGGCTAAGACACCCAGCTATTATTTAACACTGCTGTTTTATTTAACTCAACTACAACATAACTGACTATGTTCTTAACTACTTTCTGTAAGAGCTCGCTCTAGCTTTGCAACATTATTACAGCTACTGCTGACTTTTTCCATGAAATTCTAATTACAAATACTATATGTTTAATGATATTTACAACATTACCATGTGATTCCTGGAATTATAACTTGCTAGCATTTTTTTTTTTTAAGTATCCAAAAAGCCTCAATAACAAACTGCTACCTGGTTTGCATATGCCCAGAGAAGCTGTGGATACCCTGTCCCTGGAAGTGTTCAATAGCACATTGGATGAAGCCCTGGGCAGCCTGTTCTAGTACCAGATCTGGAGGTAGATGGCTCTGTCTGTGGCAGGGAGGTTGGAATTTGATGATCTTTGGGATCCCTTCCAATGCAAGCCATTCTATGAGTCTATGAATTGGTTCCATAAAACACTGATTATAACTCTGACACCTTAACCTAAGGAACAAACATTTAATGCAAACTTATAATATCTATTATACAGTCTTCTTGTATTTCTAAAAAGTAACTTAAATATTTAAAACAGCAGCACTATGGACTTCCTTGAAAACTCAGTAATTCTGTCATGTGAAGAAAACTGGCTTAGAGAAAAACAGATATCCTCTGACACCTCTGATAATTCAAACTGCACACTGTGGTTTGAGCTGCTCTTTAAACAGTTTACAGAACATAACTTGATCTTGGTGCAGATAATGCTTCTAATAGATTAATCCAGTGGTAAAAAATAGAAGTGCAACTAGCCTGGAACACAGGTTTTTGTTGCTTTCTTTTCAACTTTTCTTAGGAGTACAGGGACATACTAGAAGGAAAATATGATATTTTTACATCACTTCATCATCCCAAGGGGTTGAATATTTTTTTCCCCCCAATTTTCTAGCCTGAACATATACGTGATATATTGATTACTATTATATCAGCATGGTCTTTCAATATTTTTCACCAGCATTTAATTCCAATAAATTTATGAAGAGCAATGACATTTCTTATTTATTTTCCAAAGGTTCTGAGGTTTGTGTAGCAGTGGCTTAGAAACAGATGACAGGAATAGGTACCAACCAATCATCTGCTCTACCCCTCTAACAGAACCTAAAGCCTTCAGGGCAAGGCTATTTGATACGCTTATGAATGAACTCATGTTCTCTTACAGCCTTCACCTCAGTGTAAGAAACTAAAACAACTCCAGCTTTGATTTACCCTAATACACCAGGCAGTGGTTAACACAGTGACTCAAAAGAGGTTCAGGTACTTACACCCTGAGGATAGTAACAACTTCTATTATCCAACTTTAGCCTGCCACTACACGTCTCTCAGAACCTTAAATCTGAATGAGCACAACCCTTTCAGACATTTCTTGCACAGCTAGCTCTACTTACCATACTTACTAAAAAGCTCTTTCTGAATTTCAAGTGTTAGCTTATTTCTTCTTGAATGTCTGACCAAAATATAACAATCTTTCAGATAAAGCCTTATGAACTCCTCCCCAGACGTCATGAGTGTTCTCTTACAGCAGTACATAACTCGATACTGTGCCGTAGAAGCAAATTTGTCTTTGTCACACTGGTGCTCATAATAATCACATGTAATTTACATCTGCTCCAGCTCAGGAGTTCCTAAATTCATTTAGGAGTTATAGTATAATTCTTGCTATTTTACTTCATTCAACCTATTTTTATTGCTAGTCTATAAGTTCCTCCTGTTACTCATCTAATATAGCCTAATTCTCCTCCAAACTAATGATTCCATAATCATTGTTCAATACTATACTTGCATCCTGTGTACCAAGGTGAAAATATAAAGTAAAATAATTCTTAAAATTGACATTTTCCTTGAATGAGTAATTTCCCTTTTTATAATGTTTACCTTTGCAAAAACATCTACTTTCATCTCATCTTAGTGAGTTTCTCACACATTTACTGATCCATTTAGTAATCTCCATCATCCTTAGATGAACAAATAATTTCCCAGGTGACACAGTACCAACCACTTGCTGAAGTCTAAAGAGATGACTAAAGATAACTAGTTTGCTAGGTTGTTATGTATAGCTTTTCAAAGGATGGGATCAGATTGGCTTGCACAAGTCCCTTTCAGTAAAGTCATTTTCAATTTACATTTTAGCTAATCTTTTTTCCCTTTATCTCAGTATCTTGATTTTTTCATATAAAATCTGCTCTACTGTTAAATAAGACCTTCATCCTTCTTCTTCATATTCCCCACTACTTAAATACAGATAGAATATTTTCTATTCTCCAACAAAACAGCACCATGTTTGCCCTAACAGCTTTATTTATAAGGAGACCTGGAATGCCTTTTTCTGTATCGCTCAGGTGATGTTTATCTGTTCCTCCTTGACTTACATATATCAGAATCCAAGCTCTGGTCCTATCTCAAACTGAATTCCAGCTTTTTCCTCTAAAATATAACACATCACCTTTGTTTAAAGGTAAGGCTAAGAGTTAGTTTCATTTCTTTATCACATCTACATCATCTCTCACCTCTAAATGAAATAACTGTCCAACACCTTCTTTCTTGCTTTAGTTAATATAGCTGAAGTTCACTACCATCAGCCCTCTAATGTCCATTTTAGTTTATATTTATCAGTCCTTCTTCACTATACTGACCACATCTCTATATTGTATTCTTTGCTTATGCTGAACATCTGCTTCATTTTGAACTTTTTTATTTACTGCTTAATTTATAATCCGTATGGATTGTCATTTGTCAGTTAAACTGTTGCTTGTTAAGGTCTTTATTCAAACATACAATGTCCAAGAAGACTTCCAGAGAAATTACTTGAGAGAAGCATTATTCATAGAATTAAATGCTTTACATAAACATATTTAAAACAGCCTGATTTGACATGGCAGAAATAGTAAGATTTATTATTTACTCTGCAATGTGAAATACTATGTTTCATCTCATGGGCACAACAGACTGTACAGACTACTTCATACTTCAGCCATTTGGAGACACTGAGCCAGTAATCCCTGTTCAGTATAAACCCTTCTGGGGTAGAGAGGTCTTCAGAGGCTTCTCTTACCCTTACTTCAGAAAGAAAGCAAGAGACTGAATGAAGATGAGAATAAATGTAATAATGTTGCATGGATCAGGAATTCTGTTTGAGCAGCAGGAGACCCGTTGTTCCTTCCCAGTGGATAAAACTGCAGCCAGCAAGTAGCAAAGAGGATTATGCCAGAGGCACAGTAGGGCTCCAAAGGTAGAGCCACACAGAGAGGCCAAAACTAAACAAAAATGTTATGAAAGAGAGGGAAAAATATCTAAGGTAAAATAAAAAAAAAAGCATGTTGTAGTTAAAACAGGAAAAGATAAAGATCAATAAGAAATTACGCCAACAGGCAAAGATTAGAACTACTACCAATCTATTATTGATTTGGTAAGAAATTCTAGTGTTTAAGAGAAGGGACAGGTACTTTTTTTTTTTAACACATGCATAGGCTGAAAACACTATTTGAGCAGACCACAAAAAACACAGATATAAAATACAGACTCATAAAATGACAGTATTTAAAGCCAGTTGTTCAGAAGACAGAAACTGTCATTAGGATTTCTGAATTTCTCTCCCATCTACCTCCAAGCTGCAGTCAAAAGGTTTGTGAGGTTTCTTAGTTCTCAGTTATCCCATACATTAATCTGAATATTCAATTAACTTATGAAAGTCTCATAAAGATGAGCTAAGTTTATAAGCACTTTAGTGGTCCTTTATTATATCACACATTTTCAAAATACTACTATACAACAGAACACAACCTTGTCTGAATAGCCAGCTGTTCATTTCCATAAAATTAAGTTCAAAAAGATTTTTGAATGTACTTCTAAACAAATTAGAACTTCCATCCTTCAGAAAACATTGTATTGCTTATTTATAACAAATAAGCCCTTATTCTGTAGTGTCCTATGAGCAAAGTGTGGTTTGTTTAATTAAACTCTGCCAAATTATAAGGATTTCACATTCTGCAAATAATTGGTTTTTTTTCCTCCATTCACTTTTTATTACATGTCCAAATCAGACTATGATACTAACACCACACAGATCTCAAAGGAACTACAGTGAAAGTCAAGTTCAAACATGAGCATGGCTCTGAAAATAATGCCTATTATTTTACTGTGCCAGCCAGCAACATCAGAGGTGGATGTCAGTAGAGGCTGAACCCTCCCACCAATATTCCATTATGTTCTGTTGCTGTGCAACAGATGGCAGCAGAGGAGCAGTTTGACAAAAGTGTTACCTGACATGGAAGTGTGTATGCAGAAATGGTGTAGAGTTGAACTTCTTCATGCAGAAAAAACCTGCACCTGTTGACATTTATTGATGCTTGTTGAATGTTTATGGATACCAAGCAATAAATGTGAGCACAGTGAGGTGGTGGGTGGCACATTTCAGCAGTTCTGACAGTGACTTGAAAAACAAGTCCTATTACAGACAGCCATGTAGATTTTCACACACTGCATGCAGGTTCTTATTCATATCTGCTAAAAATATATAGCTAATGATGGTAATAACATTGGAAAATATTGTTCCATACCTGAGAAATTGCTCTATGAAATACAGCATTATTGTGCTCATTGTACCTATTGTACTTCACACAGAAATAAATGGGAGGCATTTCTTTTGGAGCAACCCATTCCTGAATCAGCTAAATTGTCTCACACTGGACTGTAATCTAATGATCCACACATAACATATTTCACATGCTTACAGGTATTAGGTAAGCACTAATCCTGTAAATTCCTCAACACCAATTAATTTGTGCAAATATTTCATACATGGGCGTAGACAACAAGCACAGTATGCTGTTTAGAAAATTTCATCAAAAAATTTTAGTGAAATAGAAAAACGCTTATTTTAGGACCAAAAATCAGTTTTGAGTTATCTCCATTTCTTTCTTACTAGAAAAGTAACCAGTGTTCAGTGTGTGCATACCATGAAAACACTAAGCTAACTTAAGTTACAGAAACATCATGTAGCCTATCTTTACACAACTGCTTGTACTCAGATTAATACCTGTTGTAATATCTGCCAGTAAGACAGCTTGGGCAGGGGGAGGAAAGCATGGACAAACAACACATGGATGACAATACCAACAATAACATTTTTTTCTAAATTCAGGATAAGTTTTTAGAGACTCGTATACACTTGTGATTAACATTAATGGCAAGCAAAGCATACCAGATCAGGTTGACAGTTGACAATCCTAGATTTGCGGGTTTTCCTATTTCAAATGGAAGGATGACTCAAATTAATAACAGGTACATACTTCACATATATTATAAATGGTTTTCTGCACCACAGCACAACATTGTATGAGCCTTCTCTCTTTCTTCAAGTATCAAGTGCAAAGCTGACTTCATCTCAATCTGCATAACCTTTTTATTCCTTCTAATTTGAGGTCTCCTACTGTAATCAGAACATCCACAAAAAGCAAACTTTGTGGAAAAATTTTAAATAACTACAGAAAAAAATGTATTTCAAGAATAAACTAACTCCCAAACACGGACGTAATTACACCCTGAAATGCAGACAGCAAGCATTGTTTGCAAGAAAAAAGTCCAAACACCATTACTTAATCCCTTTCCTCTACATGCAAAGAGAACAGGAATACCAGCTCTGTAAACTAGACAGAAAATGCTCAGTCATAGCATAGTCATTCCAGCACTACCAAGGTTCACTTAAAAGGTAACTCTTCTTCTTTCCATATAAGAAACGCAACAGTAAAACCCTTAGTTTATTAGTAAAATATTTGGAAAAAAAGGTAACTATACAGTAAAGTTGCAAGCTACTTATGTGTTTTTGTTAGTTTCTTCATTACTTTCAAGAATGAAATATGGCTTATTTCCTTCAAGAAATTGAAAAAGATTTGGAATACTTATTTCCCTTAAAGTCTTCATGTTGTTCATCAGAAAGATAAAGTAGTTACTACTAAAATTTTGACTCCCTTAGAACCAAAAACATACATACTTTAGGTTTATGAAAAAAATGTTATTTGCAGGAAGGAAAATACTTCTGCACTATCTGTGTTTCAGGCAGGAACTTGAAAATCCAAGGTCACATTTTCTGCTTGAGACTGCTGAACTTAAAATAATATCAATTCATTTCAAGGTACTGCAAAGGGGAGTAAAAGGAAGGCAAACTTTTATGACAGGCTTTACTAATACAGAGTAATTATGATCTTTTTGGAGTAGATTATCAGGTAAGACTGACACTTCAGAGCATGAGATGAGAAGACAAAGAAAGGAACACTGGCCTTGCTTTGTCTGTACCTGCACTAACTGTAGGTTCCATACTGAGGTAGCTTCTGCTTGGTGAAGAAGAATATCCTGAGCTAAAAGAGATCCTCAAGGAGTCCAATCGCCAGCTCCACACAGGACAACTCAGAAATCAAATCACATATTTGAGAGCTTACACTGAGGCCTTTCTGAACTCTGGCAGCCCAGTGCCATGACCAGGTTCCCTGGGAAGCCTGCTTTAGTGCCCAAACACCCTCTCAGTGAGGTCCCCCTCAACAGAGCTTCATTGTCAGTTATAAACCTGAGTGTACTGCACTTAAATAAATGCACTGTTACTAAGAAGAAAGGAATTTTTATCATCAGAGATTATATCTGCTCAGGAAGGAAGAACTGCATTCAGTAAGTTCAGTCCTCACCTTCTAGGGTGGCTCTTTTTAAAAAGCATCTTTGAGAACGTATGTGAAAATTCAGGATTTAAACAAGCAGGATAGGTCACCTGACTCTTAATTCACAGAATCAGGAACCTGTGAAAATGACAGGAGGTAAAGTAAAAGTCATTAAAACATAACATACAAAAAGCAGTGAAAAAAATTAAAATATCTGCTGATTCAAATAGAAGAAAACTATCTTCACCGAAACAACAGCTATATCTTGGAATAAAGATACAAGGTCACTAAATAAAAAAATCAGAGGCTTACAATACAAGGTTTCAAACATCTTAAAAAAAGTGGCAAGAAACTACTACCACCCTTCTAAGTAGACTGATTCTAGTATTCATTTAAAAAGAAACAGACAAATTAAATATTAACAAATGTTTAAAAACTGGATCTGACCAAAATATTATTCTGATTTTATTCTTAAATTAGCATTTCTGCATTATGGAAATTAATTTGAATGAAAGACATAATAGCCTAACTTCTAAGCACCAACATAAATATGAGAAAATACAATGAGATGAAACTATTATATCAGATTTAGGTTTTCATGTAAGCGTTTCATAAAAGCCTGTTATGATACAAAATTGTTTAGGGGTAACAAATCAGAATTAAGCACCTCAGAGTGCCTTACATTTACCAAGTCAGTGCTCTTCCTTGTGCTTTTAAAGAAAAAGAAACTAAGAAGAGGTACATCAATGAGTACATACATTTTATATACATTTGATTTACTCAATTTGTTTTAAGTTGAGAACTGAAGAGGAATCTTTGACAGAACTGTCATCATTAAAAATACAGAGAGATTTCGTTTTCTCCTTTCTACACTCTTTAGAACGTCTGGAACTAAAATACTTTCACCAGACACTGTATCCAATTTTTCAGAGCTGTCACTTCCAAGCAAATCTATTTAAGCAAAGCACAGTGTTAGAAAACAGAAAACATGATACAAAATTACTTCTATACTTCTTTGCAGGATTATTTGCATTTAAGTACACAAAATATCAAGAACACATTAAAGTCTGAAAGTAGAATTCCGCAAACTCTCATGAATCCATAAATCTGACCCTCCCACAACTAGCTTCAAAATGGCCAGAATTAGCACATAATAAACAATGCAATCAATCAAACAACATTCAAAAATATTGTTGAACCATTCCACGTCTTTAAATCACTAAACCCAGCACTTCACTTGAACAACAACAGAACAAAATCTTTTCTAACACTCTCTTCCACAAGTTTGGTTAGTAAATTCCTTCCCCACCCCCCCCGCCATCAACACTGATGATTTGCAAGGTGAAATCAAATTGCTGCAGTTCTACACTTACAGGTACACACTTCAGCAGAAAAGATGAAAGAAGGAGAACAGAATCACAGAACTGTAAGGATTGGAAGAGACCACTAGAAATAGTCTAGTTCAACCCCCCTGCCAAAGCAGCTCCCTAGACCAGGTTGCATAAGTAGGCATCCAGGTGGGTCTTGAACATCTCCAGAGAAGGAGACTCCACCATCTCTCTGGGCAGCCTGTGCCAGTGCTCTGTCACCCTCCCTTACTGTGAATAAGTCCCCATGCACATTTGTGCAGATCTTCCTACACAATTTGTGGCCATTTCTCATTGCTCTATCACCACAGAACAGACAGTAAGGGAAATGTAAACAAAATCCATACACTGAATCAAACAAAATTGTATCCTAGAACTCAGATTACACTTCAGCTATTTTTCCCCCCTCTCCATAAAGAAAAAAACCTTTTTATGTACATCACTCTAAAAGTAAAACCTCCTATTTTTTTCCATGGAAAGTGCTGCCGATACAAAGAGCACAATAACACAATTCAATAGAGTAAATTCTGACCTAAAAAAAAAAGCAATACTCCTTTTCAAAATAGTCATCACTATTAGCTATGCATTTTCACAAGCTATGAACAACAGCCTGCATATTATGTTTGTAAAAATCTGGATCATCTATACTGCTGCACCTCCTCACATCTACTGCTTTTTCCCCCATAAACATTCAGCAAGTATCAATGGTATCAAAGGGTGAAATTTTTTCCCCCACACAGAAGAATTCAATTCTGCATTCTTCCTTCATCCATAGTTATATGCCAGATTCCATTTTGTAAGACCATCCCTCCACTGTCATCTGTCACATGGCAACAAAATGTAATGGAAAATTGGTGAGAAGGTTCAGCCTCTACTCACATACCACCATCCTCCTCTGACCTCATGGGCCAACATCATAAAATAGTAGGCATTACTTTCAGAGCAGCCCTCAATGAATTAATTTTAAGATCCAGATGTCAAGAGCTATTACAGGCAACAATTTGCAGGATGTTTTTTGTTGTAAATAGTAAACATTCTTTTTCACTTGATTTTTTCTAAGATTTTCATTTCTGACTCTAAAATTTACTCATGTGGAATTACAGTTACTTGCACTGCTTCAGAAAACCTGTCATGTTACAGGAAAGCCGTTGCTTCTTTCTGCATACAACTCAAATCCAACTCCTCAGTGGCTCATGAACAACAAATATGTCACCTTTTAACACTGCAGAATCAATACACTGGATTGTCATGGTACCCTGATGGGCCGTAAAGCTTCTGTATACATTTATAAGACAAAGACTTCATATTACTTCAAAGAAGAAATATGTCAAGTTAAAAATCAATGTCCAGCTTCTTACTAAGCACAAAATATACCTATATAAGAAAGATTTTTTCAAGTTGCCTTCAGTCAAGTGCAGGAACTACACAATGAAGGTCAAACTAATTTAGACATCATTTTCTGAAGGAGGGCACCTGAATGCACATACTGTTATAAATTCCATCCCTCATTTTCAAGGTGTTTTTATTGGTTTTTTTGTTTGTTTGTTTTTGTTCTTCCAGCAGAGGGATACAGAGATGATAAAGGGCTTGAGGACCTTTCCTATGAGGAAAGGCTGAGCAACCTAGGTCTCTTCAGCCTTGAAAAAAGAAAGACTCAGATGGGATCTGATCCATGTCTATAAATATCTAAGGTGACAGGACAAGGGAAAATGGTCACAAACTGAAGCATAGGATATTCCACATAAATGAGTATAAGAAATTCTCAGTAAGAGTGATGGAGCACTAGCACAGGTTGCCCAGAGAGGTTATGTAGTCTCCTGTGGAGACATTCAAGACCCACCTGTATGCTTTCCTGTGCAACCTGGTCTAGGGAGCTGCTTTAGTACAGGGGTTGGAATAAATGATCTCTGGAGGTTCCCTCCAACCCCTACAGTTCTGTGACTCTTTCACACAAAGATCACCTCCCACCAGAGCCTTGTAGAGACCTCACTTCGCATGAAATACAAAATCTGAATTTTATATTTTAATGAATATTTTTATTTATTAAAATATTTTAATGAATTTCAATTATGAAATACCAAATATTTTAGTATAATGTTATATATATATATACACACACACACATACAGAGTAGTATCCTAAAGCCTACGTACTCAAAGCTCTTTTAAATGTTACCTTATCTCACAGGACCATTTAAGGGTTAGGGTAATTAAAAGGAAGTGCAACACTATAATGGGATTGAAAGTAGAGCAACAAAAGCTAGTTTTCATTTTTATCTTTAGTGACTTTCAGGAGTTTTCTATGTTTCTAAATAGACGTAGAAAATTATACATAGAAGATTTTTCCATCAATAATAAAGTGGTAACTTTAAATTTCTTCTTTATTTTCATCCTTATTGTATTCCAAAGAATACAGAGTAGAAAAAGATGCTTTTCCTTAAAATACACAAAAAACTGTATACATTTTATGGATTTAAAATTCAAACAAAAATTAGTATTGTCTCCATTCAAAGGAGAACGGACAACACAGATTAGCAACTAAAAATCACTGATAAACCAGAATTAAAGCTGGATGGCTACAAGTTTGAGTTTTGGATTAATTGAATACAGTCTTTAGAGTACAGCAAATTAGTCCTGTAAAAACATTTTTCTTCAATACTTTTCACTCTCATGATTTAAATGTATAGAAAAAAATTATCTGTATTGAAACTGCTGTAACTATAGCCTCTTGCAGAGAAACAATTGTACATAAAACCTTAAAATTACCTAAGGAGGTAATATGTGTAGCTCAGTATTTGTGAGAAACACTGCATGTTTCCTACTTTTTTTTTAATAAAACTTTATTTAATAAAATACATCGCACAATATTTACAATTATACTTGCATTAAATACAAGATAGATAGAAGCCAGTCAACTCCTTTCTAAAATAAACTGAGGAGACTTCCAGTAGGCCATCCCATAAACACATTAGCAAATTTATCAATGAAAAAAGCTGGTCAAAAGAGGTAATGTTGCTATTTCACCCTGTGAAATCAATGCATTCCATCTCAGAAGTTATTATACACTTCCTGCTCTTCTTTCAATTAAAGGCATACAAAAAAATAAGAAAAATAAAGGAAAGAACAAAAAAGAAAAAACAGAACATTGTTTTTACATGCTGCAAACAAAAAATGAAAATTACAAACTGTCTTGTCAGTCTCCTTCTGAATGGGGAGCTTTAGCTTTAACTAGTCATGCAAATAGCAAGATGGGGGATAGGAAAGGAAAAAAACACAGGAAGACTCCTGAGAATATGTATCCCCATGTTTTGTCCCTTGTGAAGCCTCCAGTATGCTAGATTTTCATTACTGCCACTTCCTCTGGTTGCATTAATATTTTCTATGACGTCTCTTACCAACTCACAAGTCTCTCAGTAGACGCTGCTGTGCTTAGCCCTAAGCCTCAGGAGAGCTAGGATACTTTCGTCAATTGGAAATAAGCAAGTTGCTTAATTAACGCACCCTTTTCATTAATGGTTTAACCCTAAGCTGACAAAGAATCTTTGCTGCAAACCACAAACAAAGAAAGGAGTCCTAATTAACATCCTGACATTTCTAAAGGGATAGTTTATTTCAGCACTCAAGGGATTCTTTGAACTCTGTACAGAATCCCCAGTACTTTGATGCACCTCTTTGAATTTTATAGATGTGCCATTCAAAAATAAAACAAAGAAAAAGCAAACAAAAAAACACCAATAAAAACCACAAAGCCTGAAGATTCTTGGACACTTTTCTCATTTATAATTAAGCTTGCATAGAATCAGAAGTTCGAAAAAAAATTAAGATCAGACTAAAATGCAACAGATACATTCTGGGAATGTTGCTTTGGGACTCAGCAAGTTCCGAGGTTGGTGAAAACACTGGACTCCTGACCATGAAGCCCTGCGAAGGATAAGTGAGAAAAGATGAGCCAAAGGATGGGGTGAAGGATTATTGGGTACCTTGTGGTCAGGTATTGCTTTGTTATGTGCATATCGGTAAGAACTCACAAAACTTGCTGTTATTTAGCAGGATAGTTAACCAATGAACCGTTAGTGGAAAAGTATTGCCTGAAGCACAAAGGTATAAGAAACCCTATTCACAATAAGAACTTCTTTCTCTCTGACTCCTTGACTGAACCCTAGCATCTGTGTGGTCTCCCCACCCCAATATAGATATATATACACACACACACTTAGAAAAGTTCTGATGACATATTCAAACATACGCTCAAAATCAAGGCTGGAAAACTTTCCAGGTCCAGCTTGAATTCATCAGATCTGGATGGGCTTAAAAGACCTAATTAAATGCTTATAGTCCAAAGTGATATGCAAGCCATGATCTACATACCAGTCATTACATGAGAGCTAATTAACACAACTGACAAGATAACAGCTAACTCCTTGCATTAGGCAATATTGCCTACCATCAAGGCACAAAGAAAGGTCTGTTCTAATGCCACAAACATTTCACCTTATTGTTCATTCAGGAGTACTGTGTGCATTGCACAAACATTTCCTTAAAATCAACTGGACAAACTAAAAAGTAACAGGCAAGGGAATCTATTTGATGTGAGTTTGAATTGAGGGTTTCTGATGCAAGACAGTCACTTTCCCTGAGACAGCTAGAAGCAATCCTTGCTTCAGCTGCCCGGCTTACTGTCCCCTCACATTACTTCCACACATGGAAGAGCAAGACTTTTTAGAAGGCAGCCAAAAACTGTTGAAGTTTACAGTCTGGTATAGTAAGACGAAAGAGCACTGATTCTTCAGCACTCAGGTTGCAACTTGCACTGATTCAGTAACTGCTGCATGAGCAATCACATAGCACAGAAATGGCAAAGGGCCAGATAGCCATGGGTAGTGTCACAAAGTCTGACATTCATCAGATCGCTAACTCTGAGCGGGTATAAAGTAGCTGTCAATTTATTGTGTTTAGAGAATGTAGAAGCAGTATTACCCTAATTTAATCCCTTACACCCAGCTGTATATAGCCACTTATAAACTTGCTACAGAGTCCAACAGAACAACAGAATAAAAGTTTCGGAACTTGCTAGAGCTAGGGCTCAAAATAACAGCCAGACTTCCTTCATCTTCCTTCTATCCTATCTTGGTAGTGTAATATTTTCTTAATCCTTAATTACCTTAATTTCCTTAATTACTTAAACATTAATTTATAAACTAGCCAGAAAACTGAGGAACACCTTTTTGCCTATGTTCTATGAGATCAAACCCATATACTTCCTTGTTCAGAACATACATTCAGTTTGAGATGCCAATTTCAAGATTTTGTTGTAATATAATGGATTTATTACTTATGATTTAGTCAGATCTAAAGTTTTACCTGTCCACCCACCATTCATAATGAAAAACAGACAAAATTAGGTAGACTACTGTCATAAAGAAATGAGAACTAAATTCCACACCACAAAAAAATTTATGTATTCTCAATAGTGGACCAGTACTTATTTCACAAAAAAAAGAATACAGAGATTTGTAAAGAATGATTTATTTATAAATCTATGAAAAAATAAGCAGATGTATTTATGTACTCCTTCTAGGACTAGCATTTTAGTGAAACTGCTGATAATTTCAATGATAGTGTTTCAGTTAATTCAATTAATGTTCAATTAAGACAAAAATTCCAACATCCTCTGCTACGCACATCAGAATAAACTTTAAGGAAATATATTAACAATACTGTCAATTATATTCAACCATGGAATATCCAGAGGTACAAAAGTACACTGAAATCCACTGACCCAAAGATTTCACAGTTTCTTATTTCATGATTCACTGAAAAGCATATGAATAAGCAAGCAAGAGAGGAACAAATAGAATTGAACTGGGACAAGCTCTGGAACTCTAACAGGCAGCTGGGCTCCAGCCAGGAGACTGCACTTGCCTTCTTATCCTCCCAAGGAGACAGCTCTAGCATACTGAACTGCTTCCGCATCTAACAAAAGGAAGCAATTTTTACATCCCCATGCTGATAATTTCAATTTCCAGATTCAGTAAGGCAAAAAACCTTAAAATCTAATCCTTATTTAAGGTACTATCCCAGATCCTATTTTATTTTTTTCAATAAAGTGTATTTAGAAGAAAATATTCACAGGGAAAAAATTGTCTCCCCATGGAACGCACCGAGGCTGAATGGCACAGCCCTCTGGAGTAAACATTTCTTCCAAGTATTTTTTTTCTTTACAATGGTCTCATTCAAACAATTAACACAATCTAGTCTAGCCTGAGGGAGTTATCTTTAGAGGCACTAATCACTTACTGACTGTAGTGAGCAGTCTTTATTCATCTACCTTAAAATTTTAACATTCTGGCAGAACACAATGTTTTTCCAGACACGTTTTTGTAACACGCAATTTAAATTTTCCGTACTTCCTAATTATCTGACTTTTACCCAGAATTTTAGTTTATATTCAAAAACACTCCAACAATATAATTTTAAAAAGACAAACCAGAAACAAGTGTATTATACCAATAAAGAAAATAACTTTTTTCCTCTCTCAAAATAGTATTTATTTCAGGCTTTGAAAATCTCCTAGTGGCTGACCATTTTAGTTTAACTGCACCCAGAGATTTACAAATATTCTATTATAATATAACCAAACAGGTTGTGTAAACAAATGGAAGTAATTCATGCAAACACTGATAGAAGTGTGAGAAAGGTAAACAGTATAGAAAGTGTTCGTAGTGATAAACATGAGGAAAAACTCTGGGTATTTTATTCTGAAGAATAAAGTGCGGATACTCCTTGTTTCTTTGAAAAAATGACACATACATTATTCCAATAAGTAATGAAATAATCTCAGAAGTCCACCTGTGTTAAAAAATTCAGAACTTAAGACAGTAGTTTTCATTTTTGGTATATTAAATTAAAGCTATTTTTCAAGAGACATTATATAAGTGGAACTTCAGTATATTCAATGAGAAATTATCTATTGTTAATAAAATTCAAGCCACATTTTCCAACAAAATTTGGCTTGTTGCTATTTTTCCTATTTATTTTCATGTTTAGTTCTCATGTACGCATGAATTAAGACCTAATTTTACCAAAGGATTCAACCCAACAGAAAGTTCATAACAAGTAAACCAAGATGTTTTTCATACATGAAATACCTACAAGACTGAAGTCTCAGTACAACACTACTTTATCTCGAAATAATTTCCCTTCCTTTCTATGAACGACTTTTTTATTTTAAAGTTGTTTCAACCACATTTTTTCTGCTACTGCCATTTTCTGCTTCAAAGAGTTGTAAAGCATGACTAAGGCAGACAATGGAGTGAACGACAAAACAAGAATGGTGGGGGAATAGAAAAGCAGAACAAAAGTTATGCTATTCTCTACCAGAGAAAGACTGAAGAAACTGTAAATTAAGATACCTCCCTAACACCAATCAAAAGGTCATGAAGGGTAGAACTTCCTATATTATTTTTCCTACTCCTCCAGAAATGACAACAGAGTGAGAAAGGAGTGAGAAAGCTCATGAGTATAAGCCAAGAAAAAAAACATTAATTACTCCATTACACAGTGTCAAACAAAAAGGAAAGACTTGCACTGTGATAATAGCATTGATATGCCTACCTACACAACAAAAAACCAGAATTGCTACAGCTAACTTACTCCACTCCTGCTTTCCCAGCTTCAGAGAAAAGAACAGAACAACACAATGCAGATGTGTCTCATTAGCAAGTTCAGACAACTAGATTAACAGCTGATACACAAACTGCACTATCAGCTACCCTCTACAGTAATATTCCTACTGACTTAGTATTTCAAGAGACAAAAGCCCTCAAGATAATTAATACCAAAAAGGAAAAAAAAGTGCATTGGCAGGAAAAAGTAACTCTGAACTAATAAAGTTATAAAAATAGATTATAGTACTATATACAGAAAAATAGCATTAGTAAGCATTCTGGACAGCACAATCAGGCTAATCTCTATGATAACCAAACCTGGAAAAACATCAGTGCCTCTCTGTATCTGATTTACAGGTAGGTCTATGATGTAGCGCCTGGTGTGACTAGATTGTGAAGATAACAGAACAAGTTTACTTTGAGCAATAACGAACTGGTTCTCTAAGTCTGGTTGTGTGCCTCCACAATAACTCAGGACACGAATACTTGCATAATTTTCTTCAATGCCATGTTATTCCTAATAACTAAGACAACTTGTTATTTTGATATATTACTGTTCATAGTGCAACTACAACATTAGGATAAGTTAAAATTAAACCACATTAGGTCTTGCTTCAACATTACCATTTCAATGGATCTGATTTCAGCAGACACTACCTTCCTCAAACCACATTCATTAACTTTCTGATTTTTCCCCTGCTTGCTGAATGCTCTTTAACTCAGAAATTCATTTACCTCTATTAAGTGTTCCTGTGAAATGTTTCTTCTGTTTTTTAAGTACTTCATACATGTAAAAACAAGTGGAGATGTTCTCCAGGTGTGAAGAAGGTTTAAGAAGGTTTGAGAAGTTAGGGACAAAGGACTTTTAAACAGCACAAAGAATCACAACAATACCAGAACTTTCAAGTGAAAAAAAAAACAAAAAAACCAGTAACTGTAAAATACTTCTATCTGCATATAGCGATACAACAGCAACAGGACCAGTGCAATGATAAAGTGTTACAAAGAAAGAACAGAAAGCTCACCTGCCTCTGAAGACTACAACTTACAAAGGAAAAACTCCACAAAGAGATCCTTCCTCAGGGGCAGTCAGCCCTTAAATGAGGGGTCCAGGAGGGGCTGGGCCTGGCTCCACCCTTCTGGCTGCACTGAATTGCCTTCACCTGTGCTCTCTTCTCCAGGTGCTCAATCAGTAGTTCAGGTTGTGACTCGGCAGTTACCATACACTGCATAAGCAGTGAATGCTCCTTTTTGAAAGATTTTTAAAATATATAGATGCAAGATAACTATGAAATCCCTTCTAACGCTATCTTTTTATCCCTACTGCAAAGTGTGCAACCTTTACTTAGACAAAAATATCTATCAAGTTATGTGCTATGCCAGTCAGACTCATTCTAATTCTATGGTCAGAGCAATTTATGAGAAGTTTTTCATGGGAAAAGTTTTGCAAGAAATATTTATCATCTTCGATTAAATTAACAAAAAAGTGGAGTTAAAACAATTAATGTATAGGAGACATTTATAAAGAAAATCAAGCATAAAAAGCCAACATTCAGCATTTTCTTAATATTACCTGTATCATGAGCTTCTTCCTCTTGTTCCTTTTAATTAGCCTCAACATAAACAAAATGGATTTTTGTGTCTCTTCACCTGTGACTTCCTTTAAGATATTGGTTGAATAGGCAAACTTCTCATAGGTAATAATTATAGCCTGAAGGAAAACAGTTCAACCTTGCATTTTTTAATTTATTACCCTTCCAATATAGATGCCCATTTATTCTACCAGTCCTATGATTTGCTGCAATGACGAATAGAGTTTTCAGCCAGCCATTTTGCTTGGAAATCTATTCCACACATATATTATATATTCATAACATGCTATTTAAGAATACACCCTCCAAAAAAAAACAAAAAACAGTTATTTCCACATCCTTCCTGTATGAAGCATAACTAGACTATTACTTCTACACTTAGTTTATTATAATGACTTACTCAGCTAAAATCTAATCACTTGTTTCATTTTCTTCAGAAGACCAATTTCTACATCAAAGTGCACTTTGAAATTTCTACCTGGGACAAGAAGTATGCGGTTCTAGACGAAAAGGTTATTGTCCCCTGTTCTTACTGACTGCTTCTCCCTGTTCTGTGCAATTCCTCACATCTGACAGAAGAACCGTAACTCTTAACCTAGTCCTGTCAAAATGGTTTTGTTTATATATATACATATAATTGTTTCAGCTAAACTGAAACTGCTTGTCAGAATGTGTCCTAAATATCATTTATCTTTAAATTTGGGAATTAGAATGTTCTGTTTACAATGACAAGCAATGATAATCAATTTATGCTTCCCAAATGATTCCCCAGGCTCTCAATGTTCAAGAAATGAAAAAAGAACATCTGAAGGTAAACAAACTTTTTCTTCTCTACAAGGCCAAATATTCATGTTACAAAATAACATGCTGCCTTCTAAAGTTAGCTTCATCAAAGGTTGTGGAGAGCATCCTGACATATTAAGATTCATAATGCTGGCTGACTAGAACAGTGTAGAGTATGCATTAGCTTTTTCTTTATCATAATTCTGTGTGATTGAAACATTTTTCTCTGTCTAATTTTATGTTATCCAGAAGCCCTCAAGAACTCAGTTATAAAAGATTATATCACAAAGTTTGGTATGATTTGACATTTGATGTGTGTAGGGGAACTGTTGAATCACAGCCTGAACCACTGATTGATCACCTGAGGTGAGCATTGGGTCAGCCATGGGGGCACAGGTGAAGGCAGTAATACCTGTGTGATTGGAGGGGGTGGAGCCTGGCTCCACCTCTCCCCAAGCCCCATTTAAGGGCTGGCTACCACCAGAGAAGGATCTCTTTCTGGAGATCCCTCCCGTGTGGAGTAACAGCGAGCCTTCTCTATCTAAGGTGAGCCATTTTCCTCTTGTATCATCCTGTAGATTGCCTGTATAGATCCATCTAAATATACCATCTCTTATTATTTTTTGAGAGAGTCGTTTCTAAGATCTCCGGCTCTATATTTGGTGAGCTAGGCAGAACTTTACAATAATAAT
>VXAB01003384.1:158585-191250 GCA_013399175.1 Odontophorus gujanensis | reverse complement strand
TATATTTTTATATATATATTTCTCTATATATATTCCTATGTACAGGCTGCCCTCACCTCTTGTCACATGAGCATCTCAGTAGGAGCTGGAGATGCGTTGGTTTTTATAGCACTTTGATTCCAAAGTCAGCCCTAAAAACCAAGAGACATCCAGCAAGGAGATATCAAAAAATGAAAAAGAAAAAAAAACCCTCACTTTTAAAACATATATGCAATTCCTCCACTCTCTGCTATCTCCTTTGAACTAAATGGGATTTTAAGCTCTTTTCTTTCTCTTTTTTCCCCATATTTTTTTTTTCTGGCCACACTTCATCTCCAAGCAGCAATCCCATGCAGCACCTGCAGTCCCTGGGCAGCACAGACCTGGTCCTGGAGAGAAAGGGATGATGCAAGGACCAACCCCACACAATAGCTGCAATGCAAGCACCAACATCACCTGAAGCACTTGTGTTACCAACCCCAAGCAGAGCAATGAGACTGTTTTGGTCACAAGGCAACACTGGCACACAGCAGGGATGGAAACAGAGGGAAATGTGTTGCATAGCCCTTGGATAAAGTGTTGTCAAGCTGTGCAAATTACTCAGCAAGGATGTGGGGAACCAAGTATCCAGGCAAATCCTCCAAGGGGGGGAGGGAGGGGAGAGATTTATCTCATGGCCTTCCACCCTCAGAGAGCAAGTGGAAGTTTCTCAGGGCTTTGCTCATCCTGGGAGAAGCCACTTTGACTCCATGACCTTCATCCTGAAGACTGGTGCAGCAAACAGCATCTGCTGGGCTTTGGATCAGGATCCAGGTGTGAACTGAGCAGAGCTGGAAAAGTTCTGCAGCCTGGGGGAGATGGGGATGAAGGATTTGGATGCCCACGTGAAATTTCCAGCACCTGGATGCTGGTTTCTCCTCTGGTTTTCTTCACTTCCCAAAAAGTGACTGACAAAGGGTTGTGCCCAGCCCCCAAGATAAGCAGCATCCCCCCTCTTCCACAAGACAAACCCCAGACCTGCATCCCTTCACTGTGCCTCCATGGAGCTGCTTGCAGAGAGAATGCCCTGACCCCAGCCTGTTCCTGTGGCTGGATGACAACCTGGCTTTTCCAGATAAAACAGCAAACACTGCAATTACTACACCATCAGACAACAGAAGTGACACCTGTCCCCTGCCTGCAGCAAGCTGAAGCCAGAATGCATCAGATGCCTTCAATCACCAACCCCCTGATTTAGCCTTTAGGTTGCTGGGTGGCACCAGGAAAGTGACCAGCTCTTCGAGACCCCCCCAGGAAGGAATAGTTGCTATGGATGGAGATGACTGCGTGGAGACAGACAAGCCATAGGAGATACATCACTTCTGCAGCTCTGCAAGGACACAGAGAGGGCTCTGTGCTGGTCCCCCTGAGGGACAACACACAGCCCCTGCCTCCCATCCCACGGTCCCACTTTGTCCAGGGCTGAATGCACAAAGGACACGATTCACAGAAACACAACAGTGGAAACCAAGCTCGTGCCAAGTAAACAAATCCATGAGCTTTCTTGAGGAGCTTTGCTCCAGGGCAAATGGTGTCCCCACAGAACATACCAGAACCATCGGGGCTTCTTGAAGAGCAGCTTCAGCTCCATGTATGACTTAAAAAAAAAACCAAAACGTCTTTTCTCCAAATATTCATCCGGCCAAAACAGGCTCACATCCTTCTGTCCTCTCCCTCCCATCCTTGGGGGTCTTCTCCAGCTGTTCCAGCTGTGTCTGAGCAGGCCCAGGCAGTGCTGCAGGGCCACCTCCTGTGCTCACCAACTCCACACCACATCAAGGATGGGACGAGGTGAGATGCAGCATCGACCCACGGCCATGCACTTGGAGCAAGGGGAGGGAAGGTGGAGAGCAGAGGATGGAGAACAGGCAACAACACCTCCCCAGGTCCTTTTGTTGCTCTTGCTTTGTGTCCGTGTATGGTCCTTTGCTGTTTCCCCCTTCTCACTTTCAGCACTAACACAACGTCCAAGTGCAAAAATGCGAGTTTGGCACAAACCCTAAGCAAACCTCTGCCTTCACCCTCCAGGCGAGGTGCTATCTGGTCTCCAGGGACTCCAAGTATTCCAGTGCTATGTCGTAGCAGAAGTGATACTGCTCCTGTTTGGGAATAGAGGAGAGAGTTAAAATCCCAGCATGGCCAGCTCTATATTTATAGCAAAAAATAAAATAAAATCCCTGTTTGAGCTCAGAAGGCTGCTTTGTCCATCCTTGTCCTCATTTACCTGACCTGTTCTTGTGCCTTCCCCTTCTCATACAATTTATAGCACACAAAACTATGGGGGAGCACAGACATCAGAAGTGCCCCTCCCTGTGAGATGCTGCTCTTTCAAGCATCCAATGAGCAAAACAGTCAGAAGGGGGAGAACCACCACAAGCCAGGTTTCATCAGATGCTCTTGGGTGGGAGCATCCTGGGTGCAAGGGAGGACAGAGCCTGGAGGAAAGAGGGGGAGCTCACCTCCCAAAATCCACAGCAGCAGCACAGAGATGGCAGATTGAGCACCAGCACAAAAATCCCATTATCCCCAGGTGGGAGCGGGAAGAGGGGCTTCAAAGTTGGGAGGCTGGGACAGCTTAGATTAAAAGCACATAATGCTTTAGGATTAAGAGATTGTTTCCATTTATTATAATATAAAAATAAACCCCACAAGCACACAGAGGGGGAAGATGTACGAGCTGGATCCAGAGGGAAACGTTCTGCTCTGGCTGCTCCCTGCAGGCCTGTACCCATACACCGGGGGAGGATCTGGCCTCCAGTAGCTCCAGGAGATTGGGATTCCCAGAATAGCTGTTTCAGGTTCATTTGAGCCTGGAGAGTGCTTGTGTCCTGATGTGAAATGTTGCCTTTTTAATACCTTGGTAATTTAGCCCAATGGGCCTGGTGGCTTCATGCTTGTCACATCATCTTTCCATTATCTGCAGCCCTCCCTCCACTCCCCAGTACCCTCCCTCACCTTCTCCTCCAATTTAATTCCTAATGAAATGGTTTTGAGGGGGATGTGATTTGCGTTTGTCAACTTAGAGATTTTATAATCCAAGCGGGGTAAATATTTCCAGCTGGCTTACTTCTGAACCACTGCCAGGCACCAGCCCAGCACTCGAGACGTGGGGACAGACACGCACTGCTCCTGCCCCAACCCTGCCATCAAGGACCCAGAATAGGGCACAAGATTTTTGCCCACAGCTGCCCCTGAAGAACATAGTGCTGTGGGGTGCACACATCCCCCCAGCATCCCTTCCCTGCTGGAGGATGCACAGGGAGAAGCAGTTGATGTGGATGCTGGTAGTGCCTGATGCTTACCAAGGTCTCCACCATATTTGGCTTGTAGTTGCGGAGGGTCTTTGCAGCATAGAAGATATCTGCCATGTTGTGACACTTGATCATCTCCAGGATCATGGTGGAGGCACAGTAGGTGCCACTCCGACCACCCCCGTTCCTGGTGGGAGAAGCACACAGGGTGGGGGCTGAAGATGGCTCTCAAGCATCTTCCAGCACCATTCAGTTCCCCCCCATCTCTCTCCATCCCCTCCTTCCCAGTAGACAGCCCAGAACCTCAATAAACTGGGGGAGTTCAGCCATGGATCCATTTCCTGAGTGACCCTGGAGAGGCCACTTAGTCCCTGTGCAACCACAGGGTGAGCCAGCCCTGCTCCCCAGGCTGAGCACTGTGGGTAGCACTGGCTGGAGGTGCTGGTCCCATTCTGCTCAGCAAAGCAGTAAAACCATTCATCCTGGAGTTAAACCATCCGTCACAGCCACGTCTGATCCCTGACAGTGATGGGGACTGGGGAAGAGGATGAGCGAACATGACACCGGTGTTTTATAAAGCCTGTTCTCAAATTATCCTCCAGCTAATGAAGATGGGCAAAGCCATAATTAATTTTTGATTAAAGGCTCTCCTGCTGTCTCTACCAATCTGTGAACGTGCTGGGTCTCATCTGAGGGGAGCACGTGCGTGTGAGGAGGGGATGAAAAGTGCATGTGCCTGATGTGCAGCCAAGCAGTGGGAGATGCACAGCTCCTGCACACCCCTCTGCACCCTGTGACATGCACAGGACATGGCTGGGACCACAGTGAACATCAGGGATGCTGTTGGTGGGGGAACACACCTCATGGAGGAGCTGTGACGTGGTGAGCACAAGGTGTTTCACCCCAAATTCATGTTTTGGAAGAGGCAGCACTATCTGGGCACAAAAACAACGTGGGATGGGATTTTCAGAAGAATTGCTGTGGGTAAATTTGCTGGTGGCATCTCCCCCAACACCAGAGCCCACAGCCCTCCAGCTGACACTCACAAGCAGTGCACCACAGTCCTGCCATCACCACTCTCCTTCTGCCACCTCTCCACTTGAGCCAGGAGGTGCAGGAAGGACTTCTTGGAGTCTGGGGTGTCTCGGTATGCTGACCACCGCAGGTACTGGAAGTGCCGGACCATCAGGTGCCCCTCCTGCAGCTAAAAAAAGCAAACATCATCAGCATTAAGTTGTGGGAACCCTCTTTTGCCTCTGCTGGAGGATTCCTGGAGGGCAAGATGTGTTTGGCATGCATTAACTGTAGAGCAAAAGGGGAAAAACTTTTCCTGATGCAATGAGATGGATGGTTGAGCCCCCTCCCTGACAGCTCACACCAACCCAGCAGACACACCAGCCCAGGCAGCTCCATCAGTGTGCTCTATCCTAACCAGGAGCACCTCAAGCTGCCTGCATCTCACAAAACCTGGCACCAGAGCCCTCAGCTTCCCCAGTACTCCTCTACTACATCCTTAACCTGTATACACACCCCAGGGGTGTGTTTGTTGCGTTTGCTGGAAGCCAGGAGGTTCACAAGGAGCTGCTGCCCACGGAGGCAGGGAGCATTGGCATCGTGCCTTAATACTCCAGTAAGCTGGTTAGTGGGGAAACCCAAATCTGGTTATCAGGCTGCGAGAGGAGGATTACATCCATGGAGCTGAACAGGGCCAGGCTCCAGCCCGGCAGATGTGAGGGGTTCTTACTCAGAAATATGAAAGGCATCGGGAGATAGAACAGGAGAAAACTCCTCCAGCATCCAGGGGGAAGAGCTGCAGGATATATTTTGAAGCTCAGGTGGGGCTGGCTGTCCTCCAGCCAAAGCCACCGAGCACAGCTCGGTGAGAAGCAGCTCCTCACATTCACCAGCACTCCTCCAGTGCTCTGTTCCCTGCTGAAACCTCTTCTTGGATCCAACCCCCTCAGCCACACTGCATTCTAAGTTTGCAAGGAGCACAAGGAGTCCCTTTCCAATTTCATTTAAAGGCAAGTCAAACAGGCTGTGTGTGAAAGCCAGGTGTGCTGTAGCAAGGCCACAAAACGCTTTTCAGTTCTTCTCACCCCACAGAACTGCTCTGCCAGCTCTAGATAGGCCACAGCACCCACAGGGGGCACTTCCACACTGAGATACACACAGGGCAGGGAACAGATGGACTTCAGATCTGCTGAGTTGTCTAAAATCTTGCAAGGAGCTGGGAACTGAAGGATGGTTGGATGGAGCCAACAGATCCGATGGGCTGGGCCAGAAGGGCAGCTGAGGCTGATGGGTTAAGTTGAGGAGCACAACAACACCTACTATTCAGTTCATTTCTATGGGGAATTACCCAGCCTGCCCCAGGACTGCGTGGCCTCACCAGGTGCATCCTTCTACTCTCCAAAGGTTTTCATTCACATAAAGAAGACCTTAGAAATACTTCAGCCCTTCCCCAGAAGCAACCCAGCCTTATGCCCACATGCTCCTGCAGCCTGGATTTCTGCACTGGGGGAATGTGGGCACACATTAACACACATGGAGCCCCAAAACCAGAGAAAATCTCACCCGTGTTATGTTCTGCACTCGGAAGAGACGGGACACAACGTCCTCATCCGCTGCTCCCGACACGTACTCCACCTCCATGGGGCCATAGTGCTGGAGCCCAGGCTCAGGCCAGTACTGAAGGCAAGGCTGCAGGGAGAAAAGGCAGCACAGTCATCAAATGGCACTAAGGTGCCCCCTCAGCCCACAGCCAGGACCATCCCAAAGTCACACCAACGTCAGCTGGCAACAAGGAAGGGCTGGAAAGCAGCTTCCTGCTCCCTCCCACATCCTGCAGGGCACTGATGGATGGCTCTGACCAAGGGTCACGGATGCAATTGTTTTCACACCATGACAGCTGGGAAACCAGCAGCGATACAAAATATATGATGTTTGTCACCACACTTTAACAGAACATTTAGCATTTCAGGCCATCTAACGGCTTGGGCCTAACTGCATGGCAAATGTGTTTGAGAAATAATTGGTTATTAATAGGGGCTATAAATCTCCAAGATCTCTAAGCCTTCTAGACTCAGAGCTATAATTTGGATATTAAAACTTCCTTCGGCAAGACACAGTTCAAGTGAGGGATATACCCTCTAAGTCACCTTTCAAAGCTGCCTGCTGTAAAGGCTGATTTATTAGCTGTTGGTCCTAAACTGGTAAACATTTAAGATCCAGCTAAATATTGTAACACAGAGACATCCCTGAAGAAAAGACATCTAGAGAGAGAGACAGGGCTGAATAATGAAGAAATATGGCACAGCCCCAGCTAGGATGGTGCTGCAGTATAGCTGCTGTCCTGCCGTGCTGCAGGGGACAGGGACAGACAGCTCCTGCTGAGCATTTCTGAACTGGGGATGAAAGAACAGGTGGGGAGAAAGCAAAGAAACGTTGGATATTTTTTCACCACTGCTGCTGTGGTCCCTAACAGCTGGGTTCAGCTGACAGCTGATGATTCTGTTGCATGGTCATGGTGCAGAGACAGTAACATGAGCACACAGAGCTGTATGTGTGTGTGTGTGTGTCCAGCACTTGGATGCACACAACACAGGACTGATGCTGCATTCATGGCATCCGTGTGACAAATGGTATAACTGCCATTTTGGGTCATTTACACTGTGTATCTGGTCTCACCGTGTAAAATTAGCCAGCTAATGAAGTCTTCTCCAACATCCATTATGTGTTTCTAATGCTAATGTTATGTAAAAATCCACTGAGTTTCCTCACTGAATTAACATTACAGACCTGGAGTGGACTTATACATCTGCTCTAGCTGTGGCACAGCTCCAGCTCCCCAGCCACCCTGGGAGAGGGCTTCTGTCCCTTCTCTACAGGGAACAGGTGACATCGGACATCCCTCTTCCAGCTCAGCAGATCTGCACATCCCATCACACCACAAACCTGCAGGACACCCACTCTGGAGCAGGCTGATTAATAAAGCAGCATCCACAAGTCACAAGTCTTTGGGATGGCAAGCACTTGATAGCTTGGCACTGAATCATTGCCTCTGCAAGGGCAGAACACTGGAAGGGCTGACTGTGCACAACAACTCCATAAGTTTGCTCACAGCAAGTAAGGGAGGGAAGGATGCACTACACCAGAAAAAATGTGTTCCTGGTGACACATCCTTCCATGGAAAACCAGGGGAGACCCATTTTGGGCCAAGCTTAACCAAAAACTCTGTGTGAAGCAGCAAAATCCACCGTGCCTCAGTTTCCCCTTTGTAAAAGGAGAATAAAATCAGCTCTTTATCTCCCACTCTTCCCTTTGTCCTGTTAACCTTACACTTGTGAAGATGACGCTTCCCTGACACAGCGCCAGCCCAACATCAAGGCAGTGCAGGGCACCATGCAGGGCTGCTGGCAGCACTCACCCAGGCAGAGTTGGACTGGTTCAGCTGGTTGAGCATGACGATGGAAGTGCAGCCATAGTCGTACACCAACCGCCAGAAGTCAGTGGTGGTGTTCTGCAGTGGGTGGAGGGTGACGATGAAGGCAGCACTCTTAGTGTAGCTCTGCAAGGAGGAAGAGCAGCACGGTTAGGGACACGGTGGCAGCACTGAAGACACTGCTGTCACAGCAGGAAAGGTAAGTAGCTTCCTTTTGTGGGGAGAAAAGGAAATCAGAACGAAAGCCCTCTAGAGAATGAGACTGCTTCAGTTCCCTGCCTAAAACATAACCCCCTCTAATTAAGGAGGGAAGTAGGGAAAGAGGAGAAAAGAGAAAGCAGAGGTGTCCAGGAAGGAAGCTGTGGTTCCTGCCTCTCCTTCACACCCACCAGTGACCCAGAGAAGCTCCCCCTGCAAAACAGAAGCAGCAAAGCTGAGCTCTGTCCCCTCAGCCATCCCAACACCAGCTCACCAAAGGACTGTGAGCCCACGGTTGGGCATCAATCACTTTCCTATCAGCACACTGCAGCTCAAGCCTCCTCGGTAGCACAAACAGAGCCATGCACACCCTGCCTGGTGAATTAGTGCAGCTCAGCTAACAGCAAGTCCTCCAGCTGCTGTAAAGCTTTCTCAGCTCATGGAAATGCCTTCACTGTGCATCACATCCAGGCTCTCTCTCTGCCCTTCGAGCTCCAGAGTGAGTGGATTTCATCCTCACCACACACATCTCCAGCACCCGCAGCACTTCTGTGCCAGCGTCAATGACAGTGCCATGGCTCTGCCAGCGTGGACCAATGTGATCTGACACACGGACAGACTTACTGAGCAAACCACTTTGGCACTTAAAGAAAACGAGACTTAAAGAAAAAGAGGCAAATGGGTTTTATCCCTTCAGCGAGAATTTCATCCCAAGGGCTTTTTGTGTCTGTATAGAAACGTCTATTCTCTGACCCTGGCTGTCCCCATGGCAGAGATTAAGGAAGGGAGGCTCAGTGATGTATAAACTCAAAATGGATATGCAGACCCCAAGCAATATGAAAACAAAGCTGCCACTGTGCTATAGTCACAGCATCCATCTGCTGCTCCCGAGCCATCAGCAGCCACCTCCAGCATAGAAACTGCTTCTGCTGCAAGTAAATGCAGGTATAAGGTCTGTGCAAAGACTCAGGGAGATACATCACCCATCAGGGGGAATAATGCAGGGCAAAACCAGAAGGTGCTGGTGCTCAGGTGCTGGGAGAAGGCAAAGGAAAGGGGACAGGCTGCCTGGGGACACGGTGCTGTAGGGCTCAGCCAAAGCACCCAGCTCGCCTGAAGGAAAGTGGTTTTGGTGACAAATGACCCGTCACTCACACTAAGCCTTTCTGCTCTGCTTTGCAGTCATCAGCAGGCAGCAAATTGCTTTTCCATGATGGGTGGCCTCTCTGATTGCACAAGGGGATGCACAGTGGCTTTGGGACCACCTGGTAGGCCTTCAAGATTGCAGCAGGACAGACAGGAAGCATGCACCATGGGATGCTGGCAGCACTCACAACTCCCTCCCTCTTCTATGGCTCAGCTTCACTACAAAATAAATGAAGATGATGCCCTGACCTTCCTTTGGGAGAGATGAAAAGTTCTTCCGAGGTGAGCAAGATGTCACTGCATAAAGATAGAGTGAGGGACCCCAGTATGGAGGTCCCTGCCCTTCCTCTGCAGGTTGAGGCCAACATGCACCCACATCTTTGTGCTTTTGTACAAAACAAGGCTGTGAATTCACACTGAGCAATGTTTGGCATGAAAAGCCACCCCACAGCTTACAAACACCCCACTACCCACAGTGTCCCCACTCCTGCACCGAAATGGGACTCAGGCTGTGTTTTGCAGGCTGCACTGCTGCTGGATAAGCAGCAAGCACCAAAACTGCACCAGGCTTCCCTCTGCAAGCCCAGATCCCTCATACCCAAGAGTCAGCAGCCCAAGTAATGCAGTATTTCCACCTAGAAGGGCACTAAGGCTCACCCCATCCCACCTCCACGCCCACACACCACCCAAGGAGGTCCACAGCAGGGTCCTGAACTCAAGCCATCCCCTTCCTTCTCTGCAGAGCACACGTACATCAGTTAAGGCCGCGTTGATGTAGTTGTTGCTGTCTCCATCCACGGAGATGAGGAAGGGAAGGCATCGGTCAGGTGGCAGGACATCCATGCTGCGGTTCCTCTCCCGGTTGCGGGGCAGGAGGGCAATGCTGCACTCTTCCACATCCAGGTGGGGAGTCACCGAGTTCAAGGTCTGTGGGCACACACTCTCCTCTTAGCTCCCACCTCACTGGGGCCATTCCCCAAATCCCCTCTTGGCTCAGCTGGGAGTTCAGGAGGGGACGCATTGGTTCCAGGGTCACTCACCTGGAACTCCTCCCGCAGCTGTGATGAATTGCTCTGTGGCTCTATCCTCACCATCTCCTTGTAGGTGGGCTTGAACTCACTGGCAGGGATGCTGGTTTCACCACACAGGCAGGCTTCCAGGATGGCATCGTGGATGAAAACGTACTGCTCCTGTGGGGAAAGGAAGAGGCTGAGCTGGGCATCACGAACAGGAAAGTACCTCTTCTCCTATCACCCAGCCCTTTCTCTGCAAGATGAATTTGTGCAAGGCCAGGGCAGCTTCTGCTTGCAGGGAGCAAAACACCCTCAGGTTCTACTGCTGCAGCTCTGCCAGCCCTAAGCAAGTCATCCTCTAAAGGCTGAAAAGCAACAGGATGGGTGCTGGCTTTCTATGAGACACGACCACACGCTGGGCTGGAAGTAATTTACAGCCCTTCTTGGTGCTGCCATCAGCAGTATGACGCAGCAACCTTGCTCACCTCTGTCTGTATCATGTTGATCCTCCGTGAGCACAGTGTCTTCACACAGTTGTAGATGTCCACAACACCCTCACACTCAGCCATGTCCAGCATGACATCCAGAACGATGTAGCAGCCCGTTCTCCCCGTGCCAGCGCTGCAGAAGGGGAAAACAAAGCCAATGTACCCAGGCTATATGGCACCAGGCAAAGCCCCAGGCACCAAGGTCTGCACAGGGCTGGGGGATGGCACACGCCTCCAATAGCACAGCCCTCAGCTTGGCTTTCCCTGCATCCACCCCATCTATCTGCATCCACGTGTTGCTGGAAGGGAAGGGAGGAGCTCACAGCTAAGGGTAATGAGTGCTTGAGCACAGCTGCAATCGATGCTTTTTGCAAGAAACACCTGAAGTGCCAACAGTCCCCTCCCAAAGGATGCTGCAGGAGGATGCTCAGCTGAGCAGAACACGATGCCTGCAGCCAGACCAAGGTAACAACACAGATCTTGTCACTTTCACACACACAGTCAAAATGCAATGGAGGCTGAGCCCTTTGAGCCCCCCCACCACAGAGCTGCTGCCCCCCTGCTCCTCTCCCACAAAGTCTTCTGCAGTGAAATCCTAATTTCTGGGGCTGATGAATCATTCGTCGTGATTATCAGTGATTACAGACTACGGGAGCTAATCACACTCGCTGTTGCCAGTGAATGAATACTGATGAGGCAATTGACAGAGAGAAATCAAATAAAAAAATCCCTCCCGTTCATCAGATCTTCCTTGTTTGCCCAGCAGAGGAAGAGCCATTAACCTGTCACACAGGGATGCCTGTGCGAGGATGGAAAAATCACAGCTCTGCTCTGCTTCCCCTCAGCTGAACCAGGGACACCCTGCAGGGATGGGAAACAGTGCTGCCCAACATCCAGCCCTGCTCCTCCCCCTTTGGGCAAACAGTTTGCATACAGCCATCATCAGTGGCTAAGCCAACCAACCTCATGTGCCACCACCAACCCACAGCCCTGGGGATGACTTCTTACAGCTCACTGCTTCACAGGTGGACACCAAACACAAACCCCAGCTCCTTCCCTGCCTCAGCTCTTCCTTTCAATTACCCACTTCTATTTTTCCCTGCTAAGTATTTCAGAGGAACTCCAAGCTTTTCAAAGGCTGAGCACCTGTAACACACCTTGCTGCTGCACGCGCAGCCCAGCAATCCCAAAACCCACCCAGGATGGGGACGGTCCCCATACCCACCTGCAGTGGATGACAATGGGGCCAGCATCGGGTGGTGTGGATGCCTTCACACGGCGGATGAAGGCCAGCAGCCCCGTGGCATGGTAGGGGACACCATGCTCAGGCCAGGATGTGAAGTGGAACTGCTTCACCTCGTGCCGGGCTGAGTAACCTCGCTGCAAGGGAGGGCAACACAGCATGTGAGCATGGGGCAGATGCATGCAGCTGAGGCAATGCAATGAGGAGGCTGCATCATGAAGAGCCCCTGAGCTGCTCAGCTGCCTTGTGGAAGCCTCCCTGCAGAAGGGATGCTACCAAAAACAGAAGGGTCTTTACAGTAGGGAAGGCAAAATCCTGCCCCTGGTACCTAAACACCATATTTCCTCAGGAGTCAATTATTTTTCCCAGCCTCACTGTGGTCAGTCACTCTGGGAGCCCTACTGCTCTCTCCTCCTCAGCTGCAAGAGGGTTAAAAACAAGCAGAGAAGGCAGCAGCCCCGGGGCACCCTGGATCTGTTCCACAATCATCTTTGCTACCTGCTTCCTAACCAGACAGTGATTTCACATTCCTGTAGATTAAGAGGTGAATTGCATTGGCTCCATCCCCAGGTACCACGCTGGAAACTAACTGCCACATTACCCTCATTGCAGCCTGGAGGGGAAAAAGCACACTTATCCTTCTTTGCAATTACACAATGTTCACCCTGAGCCACATTGCCTGGGCTGAGGGCAGAGCCAGGACCAGGCTTGCAACAGAAAATGCAAAGGGAGCAGGTACTTGAGGGTGGCACCTCCAAAGGATGGAGAAAGCCCCACACTGGGGTAAATAAGCAGGGTATCAGTAAAATGCCAACAAGGAATGGCTAAAGGTGTTCAAGGTCTGCTCTTTGGTTGGGCAGGGAACATACCCTCTCGAGAGCAAAGGTCCGCACGGCGTACTCTGCCAGCATCTCTGACTTCACCAAGGTGATCTTGATGTCCCCATACATCTCAGAGTCATCTGGCCAATATTTGGAGCATTTCACCTGCAAGAAGGGGACGGGGTGGGGTGTTGGCTTTTGCAGAGCGCACTGCAGAGCCTGGAGACAAAAAGAACAAAGGAGACCCTTACCCGGCCCACTTCCACCAGCTTGGTTATCATCACAATGCTGGAACAGTGCTCCTGCCACACCATGCGCCAGAAGTCGTACACCATCTCCTGCTTGGGACCTGGGGACACAGGGAAAAGGTGGTCCTCAGGCTTATGGTGCCTGCACTGGGACTGCTGACCAAGTCTGCTCTGTTATTGCCCCATTTGTCCCAAAATTGGGCTGTTTCCTCCCTTTCTTACACAGAAAGAACCAAATACCCCAGGGACAAAATCTGGTTGCTGAATCACTGCTTGCAGAGAGGGGACAGCTCACCTTGGGTGGCGATGAAGTGGTTGGACCTGTGGTAACCCTGCAAGAGAAGCAGAGGCATAAGACCCAACAAAGAGGATGTGAGACACTCAAGCACTGCCCAACAAAACCCTTCCTGGTCACCAGCAGCAGGTGCCCAGGTTGGCCGTGCCACCAGCACAATGCTGCTGCAGCACTCCTTCCTAGCCTGGATCACATCCCATGTCTCAGCAAACGGAGTGACCACCCCCTCCCCAAGCCTGCATCCACTTTGTGGACCAGCACCTCCAAAACGCCCAGGAGGTGTGACCACACTGCCACAAGAGCCCAATGAGTCATACACATCCCAGCTTGCAGCAGCCACGTGGCACGGGGTGATGGCCCCACTCCCTCCTGCATCCCACTGCACTGCGTGCATCACTGGCTCTCAACACAGACACGTCAGCCCAAGCAGCAGAGCATCTCCCAGTGAGGCCTGTGCCACAGGGACCCATGGGCACCAGCTGTCCCATTCCTGCCAGCAGCCTTGGCCAGTGTTCCTGTATATCACAAACATGGAAGTGAACGTGGCAGAAGCTGGAGAGCTCACCTCTCTCCCTGTCCCCAATCTTTCCATGTGATTTACCAAGCCTGCCTCTCATAGGTGCAATTTTACACCTTTATGTGGAGCAATGGCCCCGTGCCCAGGAGCAGAGGAGCAGGGAACCATCTACTTACTTCTCGGTTAATCCGAATCTGAACGATCCCATTCGGACACAGGTTTGAGAGAGAAAGATCAGAGACAGAGACATTAGTGAGGCAGAGCTCGAGAGGCAGGACAGAGCCACAGGGCAGGAAGGACACACAGGGACAGGCACAGGGACACTGCTCGGGCACAGGGAGCCCATCACAGTGGCATCAGACCCCTCTTGTGGATAGTGTCCTCTGAGCAGAGGGGTCACCATCCTGGTCCAGATCTGGAAGCAGCAACTGCCACTTCCAAAGAGCCAGCAGAGCCCCTGTCCTCTCCCTCATTTCACCTCTGCCAGAGCCCAGAGTCTCAAGCCTCCCCTGGGCTTGGCATCACTGAAGGTGACAGGAGACTCCACTCCAAGAGCCAAGCTCTGCTCAGATTCATGCACTGCTGGGACCAGGGCTGCCCCCTCAGCACAGCACAAACCCCCAGTTCATCCCCACGTTCCTCCTCCACCTCTGCATCCTCTGATCACAGACAGCAATCCTGGAGCCATGCAGAAAGCGTGGAAAAGGGAACGAGAAAGCAGAGACAGACAGGAGCTGAGGATGAAAGACAGACACAACTGCAGGGGACAGCAAGAGAAACGAGCACAGATTGCTGACAGACATAAAGCAGGAGGGCTCTTCAGGGACACATGGTGTGGTCTGCCTGAGCTCCCTGCAGGGAACAGACCCTGATGGCCATCAAGAAGCTCAGCCCCACAGCACTGCCCCTGCTTACATCAATGTAGTTGGCGTTGATGTAATCTGAGTTGGGATCGCCCAGCAGCGGATGGAGCTTCACACGGTGGCGGTCATCTGGAAAGCAAGAAGAGAAGCTGCTCTTTCCTCCAGTGCTGTAGCTCAGTGAGAGCTCCCAGACACCAACCCCTGCTGAGGAAGGAGCTTTCTGCTGCCCCTGACCAACCAAACCCCATCAGTTTATTGCTTGCCATGGACCAAACACAATAAAACAAAACAAAACCCAGCCCCTAAGAAAGCTTTTCACACTGCTCAGGGTGTCCAAGCCTTTGCTACATGCACTTACATGTCGACACGTGATCCTGTCTCCCTTTGGTCTTGTCTTTCTTCTTTGAAGCATCCCAACCTTCAAAGAAGCTCTGCAAGGAGAGACAGCTGTCACAGCCCAAGGACTGGGCTCTGGGGACACCCCTGCCCCCAAAACCCTCCCAGGGATCAGGGCAGAGGTCATGATTTCATAGCAGCTCTGCCAGCTCTACGCTTCTGTTGCATCCACAAAATGCCCTATTTTCCACCAAATTACATACTGCTTGTTTTTTCTAGTTTGTTTTTTCTTTTATTTGCCTTTCTTAAAATCTCCCCAGACCCTTCTCTCCCGAGCACAGAACAGGTTTGCATGTAATAACAGTAACATTCATAGATTGGTGTAAGAGGAGGAAAGTGGAAGGAAATTACATGTTTTCTCCCCTCCCATAATATCTGAGTGCTTTCAAATGACTAGGTTCCAAGAACATACAGCAGCTTTTCAAGGAGCACTGATGATTATAGCCAGTCCTGGTTTGTCCAATACATGAAAAAGGGGGGAAAAAAGCTCCTGCACTTGAAACAACTGAACATTAAACAGTAATTTCACTGGGAAATTTCAATCACTAGAACTGTGGGACACCAAGAAGCCAGGAAATCAACACGGCCAGGTGCATTGCAGCAGAGCTGTACAGAATTCTGCATTCCATTACATGGGCTGCAGCCCAATGGGATGGAATGGGCACAATGCAAGCAGTGACCCCTCAGGGTGATGTCCCTCCCCTGGAAGAGCAGGGATGGCCCCTCCTACAGCCTCTCCAAGGCTTTGGGAGCTGCCAAGCTTGCAGAGAAACTGCTCGTTCTCAGGCTGTGTCCATGCTTGCCACAGGGAGAGTGGAGAGTGAGGAAGTGGTGGAGATGTGACACTGCTGAGCATTTGCCCAGGAGCACCTGAGCAAGGAGAAGCACCTCCACCCCCAGCAGAAGATGCTGGGTGACCTGCTGCAGGGCTGGAAGAGTTGCTTCAGCTCACCTTGCTTTTAAATTGATGGTCAAATAGGGAGTGGCCAGAAACCTAACTAAGACTCAGCCAGAAAAACCAGGAACACCTCCTGTGTCGATACCTAAGGACCTGGGGAGCTCAGAGAGCTGCCATCTCCAGCTCTTTCTCTCCAGAGCACTGAAGCTGCAGGTCTGGAGCATCCTCCTGCACACCACCTTGCCACATCCTGGGGTACTCATCCATCCTGCCACCCACCCTCCCCCAAAACACAGCACTTGATGCTCTCACCTCATACTCCTGCTTAAAGCCATAGCCTTCTGCTGTCTTCATCTGGTTGATGTGCTGGAGGAGGTCAGCCACACGCACGGCAGGGTGCAGCTGCCCAGTGTGATATGGGGACCCTTTGCGGCCGCACTGGCGACGGGGAGAGCCCCCCAGCAGGCTGCTGGACTCATTGACCACACTGCTGCGCTGGTCACCTGCAAACAAGGAGAGAGAAAGGGGATCATCAGGGAAAGCAATGCCTCAGACCGTGCTCCTGTCAGCTCCTCACAGCCACAGAGCAAGGACAATGAACTTCTCTCAATGTAAGATGCTGCCCCACCACTGCTCGCTCTCAGGTGACACAGGTGGTCCAGACCCCATCACACACTCTTGCAGCTCTTCCTGCAGCCCAAAGCTGGCAAGGGCCATTAAGGCCTCTTAGGACCACAGCACACCTCTTAGAAACCAGTGGGCAAGATCTTAAGAGGGCTCACTGCTTACTTCTCATTGATTCGAGCACTTACCTCCCATCCAGACCAGTACAAGCCAGATGCATAAATATTCACTTAAAGTCCTGACTTGAAGAATTGCATTGCCAAAGTCCCCAGCCCAGACTAATGGTTCATTTTCCTCACTGCTGGATACCATTCCCTTATTTCTTATGGACTTTGCTGTGGGTTAATGCATGAGCTTATGCACTGTTTTACCCAGTTTATGCCAGTTCATATAATTACTGGCACAGCTCACATGGATTCACCCCACAGGGCTGCTGCCCAGCCAGCACACATGATCCTGAAATTTGGGTTTGCACAAGAGCTGATGCTCCTCACTGCTGCCAAGAGAGGTGGTCACTGCAGATCTCACAGTGCCAGCAAGCAGCTCTGCTGTGACAGTGGAGCCCTGGATGTGGTTTCCCTAACAACACTACTAAAAACGACCCATGCTGGCTCGCTCAGAGCTGCCAGGTTTTTTTTTTTTGGGAGGCGGGAGGGAAGGAGTCTGCTCAAATGCAAGGATCAGCCTCACTTGTGCTGGCACCTTCAGCTCCTCGTGCAGCCTACACAGTGTAATTCTCCATCAGGTTTAATAGGAAAAGAACTGCAGGTGTTGCAGTGTGCCAGCAGCTCAGTGCAGGATGGGATCTGCATGGTCACACACTGAGGACTTTTTAAGTTAAGTATTCCTGGCTTTGCTTAAATGTAAGAAAACCGAGGCAAGCATCAGCAAAGGGACAGGGAGCAGCACAAAGCAGAGCAGGACAGCAGCCCCAGCCCAGGTGGGAGCAGGATCCAGCTCTACAGCCCCACACCCAAAAGAAACACAGCATGGCTCACTATTCTGGCTCCAAAATGGAGAAAAATCTCAGTACAAACCAGTCTGGCTACGACTGTTCAGAGGAGCCCCAGAAGGACAGTAACTGAAAAATAATACACTTATACAGATGTATTAAAAGGAGGAAAAGTTTGCCCTCTGGGCTTCTACTGTCTGCGAGACAATGCCAGGAATCATATTAATCCAGCAACGGTGGAGAAGAGCTGCAAGTAAGCAGCATCTTGGAGTTACTGTAACAGATGTTATTAGCATATGTTTGAAACTGAGGCACTGAACGAGTTATTTTACAACTAAATCAGTGCCGAGTCGTGCACTCCAGTGGGTGTTCAGTTATCTGTCTCCCTCTGATATGAAGGCTGTGGCTCTTTAACCCTCCAACCCCATAGCTATGCACGGCAGCCCTGTCACAGCTGAAGAGCTGAGCTGGGAGCACTGCTGCTCTGATGTTTACAGCAATAGGAAAGCTGCAGCACCCTGTCCTTACCACGGTTGCTGTAGTTGTGGGTGTCCATGAAGGAGAGCCCCAGCCTCTCATCCTCCTGCAGTGTGCTCTGGTCCGTGAAGCTCCGGTCGATGGCACTCATCATGTGTGTCTTCTCATGGCGGTAATTAATCGTTGCTTTGGTCATGTTGACAGGTTTGCTGCAGGGAAATGCAAAGGGGAAGAGAGCGGGGCTGAACCAGCATCACTGCCAGACCCCAAACCAATTACCCAGCTTATCTGAGGCTGCAGGACAGCTTATTTCCCCCAGTGCCTTGGTATTCTGGTGCCCCAGTCCAGCTGCAGCTCTGCATGGAGCATCTCCTGCAGACTGCAGCAGTCCCAGCTGTGTATCCTCAGTGTCTGCTTCTGTCACTGGGGTAGGACCAGCAGGAGACCCAAGCCCACACCACCTGAGGAACCTCACACTGGTGGGGAAAAGACACTGTAGGATGCTGCCAAAACCCTGAACTCAAGCAGTGATCTGTCACCTCAGCAGCAGTGCAGCTGTGCTGGGTATCTGACCCTTTCTGCTTATGCTGCCTTCTGTCCTAATGAGCTCAGAAGCATTATTTTCCCAAGCCAAAGAGGCCCTTAAGATGCACTTGACAGAGAAAAGGACTTGTTGGAGTGGAGAGCAGCAGAGCAAGGGGGGGCAGGAGGGAAGGAGGAGAGAGAGAGAATGACAATTACTTACGGGTAATAGGAGTAAGAATAGTAGTTCCTCCTGGCAAGCGTGCAAACAAAGAAAATGGCACAAATTGCACAAGCAGCCTTTCTCTAATGGGGTAAGTGGGCCTCTAGGGCAGCATGCAAAGAAGGAGAGCACAGAATAGGCAGGCACCCACACACCATGAGCATCTCAGAAGGGTCCCCTTCCTCTCAGCCCTCTTTTCCCCCCAAGTCACCCTCCTTCTGCACAGCATCAAACCGTGGGATGAAAGCTGAAGGCAGCTCCTCCCTGCCTCTGGCAGCCAGCCCTGGAGAGCAGGTAATGGGCTGCACGTGCCCTAACACCAATGAGTTATTGCTAGGGAGCCCTGAGCTGTCATACAAAGCACCAGGGATTTCAGCCCAACTCCATGCTCAGAAAAATCAAGCACATCAGGCAGAATCCTGGCTGCCCTTCTACATCCACAGCAGCCTGGGCATCCTGGTTACAGAGCCCAAGCACCAACTCTTGTGGCCACCACAGCCTGAGAGGTGCCCAGGGGATATTTCATGTTTCATAAGACTGAACAGCAAACATGCTGAGAATTTGGGCCGTCCCCAGGGAGCTGGTCCTGCCTCCCCATCAGGGGATTTGGGGTTGGGGTCGCCTATGATAGCTGTCACCTTTCATTACAGACAAGTGGATTCTGGGGGCATATTTCCATTCCACCACATCAGCATTTTCCAACAGCAAAACACTTCGGAGGAGATGGATGAGCTTCTGGCAGCTCCAAATTTGTGTCCTCAAAGCTGGGTCCAATTTGTGGCCCCTTCTGCCAGTTCACACTGGGACACTGATGCAAAGTGCAATGGAAACACAGATGTTCTCTCTCTGCTGACCCAACAGCACCAAAGAACCAAAAGGCTTCAAAGGCATCAGCACCACCAGAACACCATTTGCTCCATCCAGAATACGCCCAGTACTGTGTGCACAGGGAACTGAGGATCCATGAGCCAAACCTGCACACTTTGCAACGCTGCAGTGGCGATGGGACACCACAGCCTTGCTTTCAAGCTGGCAAAAACCAGTGAGAATCCTTCAAGGCAAACAAAGTCATAAAGAGATCTGCAGATTTGCACGGGCTGTGGTTGTTTCGCTCCCCCTGGCCATCAGCATACTTCCCTCCCATTGCTCCCAAGCCCTGCACGAGGACAGTATTTAATTGCTTCCCTTTTTTCCCTGCCATGCCAGCCCTGCTCTTAATGCCCCCCACGGCTCAGTGCTGCCTTGGGCTCCCTGCAGTAAAAAGGCCACTTTCCAGGGTGCTGCACTTCAGCAAAAAGCAGTGGCCACGTTCCCAGTGCTTCTGGGGATGAGTGTCCCAGAAAGCCCTCATCCTCCTCCCTCCCATCCCACTGAGTTTCCCCAGCAACAGCTGCATGGCTGCAGCCCTGTCCCAGATCATAGAGCACAGGGACCCCTGTAGGAGGGGAGAGGAATTTGGGGTCTCCAAAGGGTGAGTGTTGGGAAAGCTCCCCTCCAGCACACAAATGAATTTAGAGCCAGAAAAATTGGGTGGTCTCAGCATGTTACTGCTCACATTTTACTAAAAATGAGTATTTCTGCATTAAAATGAGCCCAGGCAGAATGGGAATGGTTGAGCATCCACACTTCCTGCAGGCAACTGCATCTCCCTGCCCAGGGGATGGGAAACCCTGCAGCTCCTGCTATCCTCAAGCAGAGGATGGGGACAGTGAGGCTCAACGCTGCCCCAGCACTGTCATACAGCAGCATTTCAGTCTGCACAGAGCTAGCAGAGCTGCACAAAGCAGTAAAAGACCAGAAAACACGGGGAGAGTAATAGTGGACCAAAGCTGTAGAGTCTTGAGGGTGAAGAAGTGTCCCAGAACTTTGCTCCTTGGTCCCCAAGGTCACCTCCTGCAGTGCCCATAGGACACTGCAGCTGCATGGGTTTATTCCATGCCTTCAAGCTGTGTAATGTCCCATGTGCTCAGCATCTCCCTGCTACCCAGCCAGGCTGAACACCAGCCCCTCCCCACACTACCTGACAGGTATTAGCTGGATGTGGTAGGGGAAGCAAGCAAGGAAATCTCACAAATCCCAACTACTGACATCAGTTTGGCTGGGAAGAGGATCCAGAGCCCACCCAGCACAGCAGTGGGGCTTCCAGTCAGCTCCAGTTAGCACTGCACCCCACTATGTGGGGCAGAGAGGACGGGCAGATGGAAGCTCAGGTCTCCTTACCCTTTCCGAATGACAACAATGATGGCTCCCAGCAGGATAATGAGGACGACCAGCCCACCAGCACAGATTCCCAGGATCAGCCCCATCTCCTCCGAGTGCTGTGACACCTCCAGAGGCCGCTTGCTCTCTTTGCAGGCAGCTGCCAGGGAAAAGCACAAGGGGCTCAGTGCTCAGCTCCCTCCTGTAACCCCCAGCCAGGGCTGGGCACCTTCCTCTGCCTCCCAGATGGCAATGGATGTACAACCAAGTGGCAGTGTCAGGTGGGAGAACACAGGCAGGGAAAAGAAAGAAGTGCTCCTTTGGGCACCAGGAAGGACGTGTGTGTTCAGTGACAATGTTCAGACCGTGGGCAGACATGCCTTGCTGTACCCTGCATGTGTAATTATGAAACACAGAATGTCCTGAGCTGGAAAGGACCCACAAGCATCACTGCATCCAGTTATGTGAATTCTGTGTAATGTGCTGTGCCATGTTTCCTTCACGTGCAGAGGATGCAATGGATGCTGTAACAGTAGAGCCCAACATTACCCAGGTCTCTTCCCTGTAATTTTTCCCCATGAGATGCTTTCAGCTCTCTAAGTGTTTTATCCCATCTGAGACACTAAGGGATTTTATTCTGCATGAGGTACACAGCCTGGAGATGTGCAGTGCCTCGAGCACATCCCTCTGCCTCTCAATCCCTGGGGGATGATGTAGTCCCTTTGGACCACGTTTTGTTACCTCATTTAGAAGTTCCCTGCACTCAGCATCTAGCACAACCAGTCCCACCCTACAACAGCCACTATAGTAACAGCATCAGAGCAAAATTCTAGCAAGAGAAAAACTAAACAGATAAACTAAACAGATAAGAAAGCAAACACCAACCACACTCCCTCCCAGCAGGATGGCCCTGAGCTGCAACAAACCATTATCCAGTCCCTGATCTCAGGGCAGCACTCTGGGTCCACAGCCTCAGCAGAAGAAATGTGGTTGGGATAGCTGCTGAGAGCAGGGAGTTTACCAGGAGCAGGGAGCTTACCTTTGCGGGCAATTCGGATACAGTTGAGCCGGGTTTCCTGCAGAGGAAAGAGATGGGGAGTCAGAAGCTGGTTGGATGCAACCCTGGCTTGCTGATGCTTTTGCCCTCAAATTGAAGGAGTTTCCAATTGATCTGTGTAGAAGCACCTGCTGCTGAATTATCTGTCCCCAGCATCTCCTATACCAATGTCCTTTAGATTAATGAAGGCCATCGCTCTCAGCACAATGGGGCAACAAAGCTCAGCAGCGTGCAAAGGGAAGGTCCCCAGAGAGCTCCTGGAGGATCTGCAGGTCACCAGTAAGCTAAAGACTGTAGCCAAAGCATCCCAGGTCATTGAGCAAAGTCTTCACATTCCATCCCTGGTGCTCTGCATGTGCTGCTATTATTGCCATGATGGCTTCAAGCTCAGCTGTCCAATCATCTTAGCATTTGCACTGTGAATTCAGCTAAAATATTCCATCTTTTGATGTGTCCGATTTCTGTTGGAAAAAAAATCCACTGTTTTTGCAGATCTCCTCTCTGAGCTTCCTCCAGCACCTCAGGACACCAGCACTGGCAAACCTGCTCCGTACGCACAGCTCAACACCAATATCTGCCCATGCAAAGTGCCTGGGGCAGCTGGCACAGCACTGCAATCCCAGAGAGTTCCAGATCCAGCTTCTCCTGCTTTGTGGTCCAGCTGGCCCGACAGCCATGGCAAACCCAAGCTGGGATGCAGCTTTCTCTCATCGTCTGACAACAGCCAGGGCAAACCCATTGGCTCCCAGCAGGAAGGCTGTAAAGCACCAGTTATCATCCAGCAGCGCCCAAGCGAGCCAGAACCAAGATGCAGCAGACTGTCTCAGCTCTAATTACAACCCAGCGAGGTGTGAAAGATCCCAGTGGAGAAGGATTCAAAATTCATCTCCCTCCCTGCAAAAAGCAAGCTGCCAGCCAGTGCGCGGAGCCGTGCAGGAGCTGAGATGGGGATGCTGCCACAGTCCCACTGCTTCGTGTTCAGCAGCTCCTGACCCAGCTGGAGAGGGGTCTACTGGAGCATGTGAGGATGGTAAGGATCTCCCGTGGGTCCTTGGAAGAAATCAGTCTGAAAAGGGAGTGGAGCTCCAGGACAGATGTATCCAGGTGTTGGTGCTGGAAAGCCAAGGAACTGGTGGCCCAGTAATGTGTGGACAGCTCTTCATTCCCAATTTGTCCTTTTGTACCCCAGGATTAGCCTTGGGGAAAGTGGGTCCATTCCACAGCAGTGGGAACTGAGGTTGGACCCCTCCAGCCTCAGCATCAGCAGCCTGGCCCAGGCAGGAGAGAGATTATGTTCCAGGGGGTACCCAGCCCGTGGGGAGGATGGAGAGCACCCAGCTGTGCTCCCAACATGCCACCATGGCACTGGGTGACAGCCCCCAGGCAGGACACCGCAGGTTCCAAGAGTGAGCAGCAGCCAGCAGAAGGACCCAAAGCAAATCCTGCTTCCCAACACCCCTGGGATCCCATGCAGCTGGTGGAAAACTAGACATACCAGAATCACCAAGGAGACCCAGAAAGCTGCACAGCTACTCACCCCCTTGAGGTTGCTCATGGCCTGGAAGTAGATGAGATAAGCTTTCTTGGGCTCCAGTGGCGGGTTCCAGTAGCCGCTGTAGGTCTGGTTGTCCCCTACAGTGAAGGGCTTGGCTTCGGTGAGGCTGCTGGCAGGCAGCTCAGCCCCAAAATAGTGCACAGAGCCACGAGACATGGCATCATCAAACGTCAGTGGCACCGGGAAGCACTCTTGCCCACCCAGCTCCCGCCTGATCCTCTTGGGTCGGTCTTCCTCCACGATGACCTGGTAGGTACTGGGTGGGTGGAGGGCGCAGGACACAGGTTAGCTTTGCAAGGATGGCCTTGCCCTTCCCACCATGCCCTCAACCCCTTGCAGCCCCCATTTACCTGATAGGAGCCCCCCTGCCCTGTGCTGGCCGCAGCAGCACTGTGATTGTGCTCTCTGACTCGCCCAGCGGTGATGGCATGTCCCCATAGTCAAAGGTGGGAGCTGCAAAGAGAGCAAGTGGAACTGAGCAGCAGTGCTGTGCACACAGGGCTGCCTGCACGGGGGAAACTAAGGTATATATAAAAATCCCCCAGATCTTGAGCAAGCATTAAGTTCTGGAGAGGACCTGGGGCTTGCAGTGAGGGAGTTAATGCTACAGGCCCAGCAGAAAGCATAGGATGCAACCTCAGCAGAACCCAAACACTCCAGCCTTGGGATGAGCTCTGTGTGCCTGGAAACAGCACCTCACCCACCCCCTGGCATGGCACAAACATCACCCTGAGGACAGAACCACCCCCAAAGCAAAGAGGGGAACCTCTGACACCCACACAGAGGAGCGATCTCAACACCTCAGCACTCAGAGCCACATTCCACAGCACCTACCAGATATGTTGGTGGTGATCTCAGTGAGTGCTGTCTGCCCAAAGCCCTTGCCAGTGCGGGCACGCACTGAGAAGAGGTACGTGGTGCCAGGGTGCAGGTTGGAGAAGACGTGGTAGGTCTCATTGCGCAGTTTGGAGACAGTGCGACGCGGGCCGGGCACGTTGACTGCTGGGTCAGAGGACTCAATGCTCTGGTAGCTGATCTGGAGGGATGGGGTAGAGCATCATGAGCGAGCAGCAGTACAGGGAACGTCACAGAACAGAATATCCCAGGTTGGAAGGTTGGGTTATCCACATCTGTGTTTGTGTTTTGGGGGTAAAGTGAAGTATGTTTGGAAAAGCTGCTGCTGAGAGCTGAACGCAGCGCAACTCAGGAGAGAAACTCCATGCTCAGGAGGATTTCAGTATGCTGGATCCATGCTCCCTTCCTCTCTGCAAGTACCAGAAGTACCAGGGCTCAGCACGTACCTCGTACTGTGTGATGAGGCCATTGGGCTCCACCGGTTCCTCCCACTTCAGAAAGATCATGTCCTCCAGTGGGGTGAAGGTGAGCGATTCAGAGGCGATGCCACCAGGCACTGAGAAAGGAAAAGGGTAGGGATAAGTCCCACTGGGCTTCATTCTGGGCGCTGGCACCGTCCCCACCATGCAGCCTTCCTCCCCCCTCACCATGCCCCAGCTTTCCCCACTAACACCACCACCAGTAGCTACAAATAATAACAGCAGTTGAAGGAGTCAGGATTGATATTCACTTATCTAACATGGCTTTCTTTTATCATTCTTGCCCCTGTACCCCAGACCCAAGGGGGTTGTTAAGGAGGGCAAGATAAGCAATTGCTCAGCTGAAGTTATTATTCCCAAGCAGCAGCATCTGCTGCAAGCTTCAGTGCCTGGAAAAAATCACACCCCTCATTTCAGGAGCAATTAAACCCACTTAAACTAGAGAACCACCGTAGTCCAAGTGGGACCAGGATGCTGAAGGCACAGTGGGGACCATCATTAGCAGCTGTTACCTTGGGAACAGCCCTGGGTGGGACACAATCCAGGCAAGATATCACCTACAGCATTGCAGTCAGCACAGCTTTGCTGAACTCTGCTATTCAGGTCCAGGCAGGTGGAGCCAGGCAGCCTCACACATGCCTGTTCCACCCCAATGCCAGCTTTTCCCATCTTCCTTTCATTATTTTTTTTACTTTGCAGCTTTTGTTCAGATCTAATTATACGGCCAAGGGAGAGGGATCGCCTTGCACTCACTTCCCACCGTGCGAATACACAATTTCCACTTGATTCACAAGTTAATTTCATCAGAAGCACCATGTCCTACACGTGTACACCAGGCACTTATTAAATCCCTGAAAATCTTTCAGGCAGAAACGTGTGTACCTTAGAAATACATTCTTCTCCTGCAAAACAAAGGCAGAGTCCTCACCTGGGGATACACAGCCACCACCCCACGTGGCCCAGGGCTGTGGGACAAGCCCCTCTGTGGTCACATTGCCAGGGGCTGTGAGCATCCCTCTCATTAGTGCCCTGGATCTCATTGGGAATGAAGCAATGTGCCTGCTTCTGGTCTCCAGCACAGGGCAGCGTGCTCTGCAGTGATTACAAGCACTAATTGCACCACCACTCTCTGCTGATTTGGGAAATGCTCCAACTGTCCAGGGATGAGGGCATGCCAACAGGAACCACACGCTGCTGCACGCACTGGTGTTGGTCACAACAGCTCCCAGCAGGGTGCAAACCTCTCTGCCATGCACATACACCTGTATTTATTCTGGCTCCCTGCAACATCACCACATTGCTTTGCTGGTGCAGAGGTGAGGGAAGGAAGGAAAGCCAGGGAAGCACCAGCCCTAAAATGGAGTCCTGCAGAACCACTCTACCAGGGCCTGCTGTCAGCCTGGTGGAACCCCATTTACTCAAACACTTTGTGCCCAACCTGCCAGCTGATTGCTCAGCCACCCCAACACGTTTTTGCCTAGCTCTATGATGGAAGGATACTGTGAGAAACAGCATCAAAAGCTTTGCTAAAATCCAAAAGGATTACATCAATTTACTTCCTTGGACAACAAGGTGCATGACCTTGTCATAAAAGGAGATTAAGTTCATTAACCAGGACCTTCCCCTCATGAACCTGTGCTGGCTGTGACCGATGCTGAACTGCCTTCCAGGTGTTTCTCAGAAAATCTCACAATAATCTTCTCCATAATTTTGCCAGGCACTGAAGTGAGCCTGACAGGTCTGTAATTACCAGAAGAAGCCCCAGCGATTCACAAACAGACTATGCCAACAAAGCACAAAAGATTCAAATAAAACACAATCAAAGGTTCTATTATTGAGCCCTCGCTATCTTCTCTTAATTGCACTTGGGGCTGCTCATCACCCACTCCTGGCAACTCAGATCATCATCACCAAGCCACAGCCACAGAGCACAGATGGGGAAAAGATTCAGCCCATTCCTATTGGGTCTGCTTGCTTAAACAGCAGCAGGAACACCCCAGGCCTCATGGAGATGGGGAGCATGAGGTGGGAACATTCCCATCACACAGTGGGGTGGCTGCAGGGCCCTCAGCTCAGCCATGACACCCACTGCTGCTCCTCTGCAAGCTCTCAAAGACACTATGCTGCTCTGGCCATGGAAATGCAGGAGCTGCAGCAGCTGAGCTTCACACCCTGTCATTAGCTAATTTAGATAAACTGAGTATCTAATATAGATAAATTGAATAGGGTTAGCTGGGCCAAACCCACATGTAACATTTGCAACCTATCTGTGCACCCAGAGATGTGTTGTTGATTCCTCCTGGGACAGAAAGGGCTCACTGCACCAAGTTCAGTGCAATTGGAGGCAGCCAGCCCTGGGTAATCAACGTATAGTGAGAAGCATCTGGAGTGATTACAGTATAGCAAAAAAAAAACATCTGGAGTTACTGTATTAATATACAATATGAAAGCAGCTGCTGCAGTCACAGCACAGTGAAAACAGCTGAAGCAATTAGAGATGAAAAAAGCATCAGGAGCACAGAGCTGGGTGCCCATGGCTGAGCAGACTCAGGTCTAAGGACACAGCATGCTGACGGGACACACAGAGAAGTCACTTTGATTTCAGTATTTAGAGACTGAAGTGGGTCCAAAGACCCAAGCCAGGCACTGGGCCCCAGAAGGCAGAAAAGACAAACAGTTGTGCTGTACACGAAGAGCTCACACGTGCAACTCACATCCCTCAAATGCAAAGTTAATCAGAGAACAGCACGGGGAAGCTGAGCAAAGCCGCGCTGGGAACGCGCTGACCTCCAGTTCACAGTGCTCACCAAGAAACCCAGCACAGCCAAATTAATCAGCCCGAGCTCTGCAGATGAAAGGAGTTACCTAAGTGCAAAGCATTAATTGCTTTCATCGTTGTTGCTATCGCTGCCAGGCTTTCATTCCACAGTATGGGATGAACGAGGGCTGCTCAGCTGGGCACGAGCTGAGCTGGGCATCATTGAAGAGGGCACAGCTACAGGACAGACATCTCCGGGTAGACACGGGACATCCCTCTGCCAGAGCACTCAGTGCTGCCCCATCACAACCCAACCAACCCACAGCGCTAACCCCGAACCCGCCGCGTGACCCTACCATCCTCATCCGTCTGGAACGTCACCTCCTTGCCCTCCTTGCGGCCCTCGGGGTTGGAGAGGATGAGCTTGACGTGGATGTTCCTGTAGGGCAGCAGGTTTTTGATGGTGTAGCGGTTGGCGTTGCGCTCCATCTTGGCGCACTCGCGGAAGGTCTGGTTGAGGCCGCTGCCCACCAGGTAGCGGTAGCACAGGGAGACGCTGTAGGTGTGGCAGCGGGTCAGGTTGTAGCCCAGTGGCTCCCACTGCAGAGTCAGCTGCCTGGACTGGATCTCGGAGAAAGCCAGGCCCTTGGGGGCTCGCATGGGCTCTGCCGGGGAGGGAGCGGAATCAGAACGCATGGCTCAAAATGTTTGAGCTAAAGCCACGCTCACCTCGCTTCAATCGCGCAGAGGGGAAGGCCGCATCGAGTGAGAGGACAGCAGGAGTGCACAGACAGCAATCCTGAGCTCAAAAAGGGTTTGCTGCCCCACAGCCTGCCTCACGTTGCCCAGATTGTGGAGCTGGACGTGGTGCTGGGCAGCCCTGCTGGAGCAAGGTGGGACAGATGGATCCTTCCCACCCCACCATCCTGTTTTCTCCAGGGGCACCAGCAGTGCATCCGCTCCTCCTCACCCATCAATGTGAGCATCAGCAATGTGCAGCAGTGTTCAGAGGGGCTCCCAGCAGCACGGCTGAGATGGCAGAACTCAGCTGTCCACTGAGCTGGTGCCAAGTTCTCAATAGGACAGAGTGAGTAAAAAAAAAAAAAATTAATTACAACTTGCATAAACAGGAGGAGCCAAGCTCCCTTGCCAAGAGTATGCATGCGGGTGTCTGTGCTAGCCCCAGTAAATTCCTCTCAGTACCTAAAGGGTGAGGAAAGGATGATGAGAGTTAACCTTTGAGGTCCCAGTCCATCCTAGGGCAGATCCTCAGGGAGTGTCCACTCTGCAAACTCCCATGGGATTTGTGCCAAGGAGGACTTTAGGCAGCAGAGGGCTGCAGAAGGTTTGTGCAACCTCATAGGATGCTCCAGATGTCCTCCTCAAAGGATGTCCTCACTGCCTGCACTCCCAGCCCAAGCTTCCTCTATTCCTGGTTCAGGGACTCAGCTCCAGTACCTCTGCTAGCAGAAAGACAATTTTCACCCCCATCTCTGTCAGAAACCAACCCATCATCATCTTCACCCAACAAGAACCCATCTCCTTATTCCAGTGTGTTTAAATGATCAGTAGGGAACAGACAGCCCAGCATCCTCGGGCCAACACACACAGATATGAATAGCAATTCAGCAAGAGCTGAGCTAACGAGGATGTCTGCAGGCACCAACACTGAATACATCCATGCAATTAGTGCCAGCACCAAGCCACCAGTGCTCACAGTTGCTAACACAGCTGCACGGACACAGGCACAGTGTCAAACAGGGCACCTCCTGTTGCCCCAGGGCAGGATGCATTTATCCTTTAAGTGGATTCTTCCAGGGTCCTTTCAGATCAGATTCTGCAAAGCCCACTGACACCATGGGCTGGTCCAGAGATCCTGCAGAACGCAGGCTGGCACATCCTGGAGGATTAACTGGGAAAAATGCTCCTGCCCCAATCTGCTCCTCTTCAGATGGCAGAAGCCAGCCCCTCAGGGTCATAGACATGGCCAGAGCCACTGTGCTCCAGCCCCAGGATGTCCCAGCCCTGTGGCCGTGTCCTGCCCCACTCCTGCCATGCATTGATGTGACAGCACAGGGACAGTGTGCACAGGGGTGGCAGTTCCCAGTTCACTGCCATGTCACCAGCACGATGACAATGCAGAGAAAAACCCATCCCTTTGGCCTGGTGGCTGCTTTCAGGCTCAGAAGGAAGGATGCTGCTGGCACAGTGCTTTCAAAGGACTGCCCACAAGAACAGCGACCACATCCCCTCCACCAACAGCAGTAAGACTTGTCTGGTTAAAAACAATAAAATAAGCTCCCAGAATGGAGCTAGCCATGGCCAGCTCTGCTGCCCTGAGCTGCATACAGCCCCAGTGAGGCAGCAGCTACCCCTGGCCCCCTTCACTCATCACCATGCTCACACATCTAGAGAAGCAATGCTACAAGCTGCACTGCAGCACCAGCACCGTGCTGACTCCTCCTGTCTGTGGATGCTGCATGAAAGCCAACCCACCTGCACACTTGGTGCGGCTGATGAGTGGGGGTCCCGGTTTGCCTGTGCCCCCCTCACCAGGGCGTGTCAGCAGGACACTGATCTCATACTCTGTGTCAGGATCCAGGTGCCAGAGCTTGTAGGTCTGCATGTTGACAGCGTGCACCTCTGACCAGGGCCCCGATGTCATGCGGTACTCTATCTCCTTGCGCACGATGGGGCCGTCGCCGATGATGGAGTTGGTGTTGAGCTGGATGATGAGGTAGGTGGAGCCAGCCCGCAGCAGCTGGGGGGGTGCAATGGGTGTTGGGGGCTCTGGAAGAGAGAGGAGAAGCAGTTGGAGCATCTCTCCGCATCCCAAAGCGTTCATGGCCAGAGGACAAGGAAAACCACAATAGGAGACTGACACCAAAGTATTGGAGAACGCAAGCCAGTCTTTAAATTTCAGCCTGTGCCACATGCCCTGCATTTCTCTAACAGCCCTGTATGCATTGGGGTTTCACATGACCAAACCGTGTTACTTTTAGAAGATGCACTGCCCAGCATCCACTATGGTGTCACAAAGTTTCATCAGAATGAATCAATTCCCTCCAACTGCAATCAAGAATCGATGAACTAAGGCGAGCGGGAAAGGTTTTACGTTGCATCATTGTTTACTGACCCGTTTGCAGCGAGTTAATGCGACCTCAGTGCCCTGACAGCCCTCGGAATTAGGAGCAAGAAGGTGTACGGGGACGACAGTGGGCACCCACCTTTCACAATGAGCTCAGCAAAGTTGGAGACCCCCGAGCCACGGCTGGACTGGGTGACACAGCGGTACAGATCCTGCTCGCCCTTGGACACCTCGTCCAGCTGGAAGGTGGCCAGGAAGCGCCGGTGGCTGATGTGCTTCACGGAGACAGCAGGGACCACTTCGCCGCTCTGCCTCTGCCCAGAGGGGAGGAGGAAGGTGGGGGGGGCTCAGCGTGGCACTCAGAGCCACCAAACGCAGCCTCCAAGGACAGAGGGCTCGGATCTCACCTGCATGAGGAAGCGTTCTGCCTCGGCGGCCTTGCCAGCAGCCACACACTGGAAGGTGGCATTCTGCCCGGCGTTCACCTCCACGTCACCCAGGCGGGAGAAGTGGGGGGCTTTCGCTGCCATGGAACAAAAAAAGAATTAAGGAGGCTCTTGTCTGCCCCCAATCTCCACTGCTGCCCCCAGACTCGCCCCGTTGGAGCCAAGCTCACAGCTGGCAGCTTCCTGCAAGTGAAGGATGGGCTCGAGTCCCACCTGTGCAGCCCAGCCCTGGGTCCCTCCCAAGAAGCCCACAGAGATGCTCCTAGGGTAGGACCTCCATCCCTGCAGGAACCTGAACTTCCCCAAGCCCTGTGGCAGCTGAAGCAATGCAGGAGCTGCCGGTGATGGAGGCAGGGCTGCCCAAGGAGATGGGACCTCCACCACCCTCATGACAACAGGACACTCAGGTGCCACCAGGCAGCACCCCAGTGCTCACCATCCCTAGGAGCATCCCAGCCCAGCAGCACCCCCAACTTCCACTGGCACTCACAGCACGGATAATTCAAGAGCAAGATGTCATCCAAGCCAAGGTAGCCCCGGCGCTCGCTGGAGATCACCGCCTCAAAGAGGACCTGTGGCACCGAACAGAGGGGTCAGGCGCGGCGGAGCGGTCCCCTAACCAGGGACCGAGCCTTTGGAGCTGGCCCCATCTCCTAAGCAAAGGGATTTTCAGGCACGTTTATAGCAAGAGACACGGGGTCTGAAAGGGACTGGGAAAGGGGGGGGGTCTGTGGGGGACTCACCTGGTACTCACTGGGCCAGAACAAGCTGACAGCCAGCTCAGCCTGGTGCCACTGGCGGCCGTGGGACCCTGAGGTGTTCCAGACCGCGCTGCCCACCGGGCCCCCCGTCACCCGCACGTAGGCACTGAGGGTGCCAGGGCTGTGGCCATCACGGCTGTACATGAAGTAGCTGAACTGCAGGCAGTGGGTGTCGTTCTCGCTCAGAGCTTGGAAGAGGAGGTGGGCACGCTGGCCCGGGGCGTGCTGAGAGGCGTTCACCATCAGGTAGGAGCCTGAGGGAAGGGGACAGGAGGAAGAGCATGAAACCGTGCCTGACCTCAGCCTGGGGGACCCTAAGGATGAGGAAAGGTTGAGGGAGACGGTCCCCCCACTGCACGTGCCACCAAGCTCTTAATGGCTTCGATGCCACCACAAACTCTGCAGCTCCCCATTAATGCCCACAGCTCTGGCAGTGAGCCCCCACCCCACCCCGACCCGACCCATTTAATTCCCATTTCCCTCGTATCATTGAGCACGCAGTTGCTGCTGATTTTAAACTGCTCGACAGGAGTTCATAGGGATGAAAGTGCTCATCAGCATTAATGAGGCCACCACAATGCCCACACTCTGCTGACCCCACCCCCAGAGCCTTTGGTCCCCCACCCTCAGGCACTGCTGTGACCCAGTGGTACCAATGCTCAGCCTTAAGGAGCAAAGACCCAAACGGGACCCGAAATGCAGCACCCACCCTGCAGGCAGCATGGCAAAACCCTGCCACTGGAGGAACAGGTTGTTTTTTTTAATCCTTTTTTTCCCCAGCAAAATGAACTTCACCCCCCACCCCAGCAAAGACAAAAAGGACACCTCCA
>VXAB01003384.1:146577-158484 GCA_013399175.1 Odontophorus gujanensis | reverse complement strand
GCGGCGGAGCGGTCCCCTAACCAGGGACCGAGCCTTTGGAGCTGGCCCCATCTCCTAAGCAAAGGGATTTTCAGGCACGTTTATAGCAAGAGACACGGGGTCTGAAAGGGACTGGGAAAGGGGGGGGGTCTGTGGGGGACTCACCTGGTACTCACTGGGCCAGAACAAGCTGACAGCCAGCTCAGCCTGGTGCCACTGGCGGCCGTGGGACCCTGAGGTGTTCCAGACCGCGCTGCCCACCGGGCCCCCCGTCACCCGCACGTAGGCACTGAGGGTGCCAGGGCTGTGGCCATCACGGCTGTACATGAAGTAGCTGAACTGCAGGCAGTGGGTGTCGTTCTCGCTCAGAGCTTGGAAGAGGAGGTGGGCACGCTGGCCCGGGGCGTGCTGAGAGGCGTTCACCATCAGGTAGGAGCCTGAGGGAAGGGGACAGGAGGAAGAGCATGAAACCGTGCCTGACCTCAGCCTGGGGGACCCTAAGGATGAGGAAAGGTTGAGGGAGACGGTCCCCCCACTGCACGTGCCACCAAGCTCTTAATGGCTTCGATGCCACCACAAACTCTGCAGCTCCCCATTAATGCCCACAGCTCTGGCAGTGAGCCCCCACCCCACCCCGACCCGACCCATTTAATTCCCATTTCCCTCGTATCATTGAGCACGCAGTTGCTGCTGATTTTAAACTGCTCGACAGGAGTTCATAGGGATGAAAGTGCTCATCAGCATTAATGAGGCCACCACAATGCCCACACTCTGCTGACCCCACCCCCAGAGCCTTTGGTCCCCCACCCTCAGGCACTGCTGTGACCCAGTGGTACCAGTGCTCAGCCTTAAGGAGCAAAGACCCAAACGGGACCCGAAATGCAGCACCCACCCTGCAGGCAGCATGGCAAAACCCTGCCACTGGAGGAACAGGAGGCCTAAAGCCACCACGGTCCCATGGCCAGTCCTGAACTTCACCCCCCACCCCAGCAAAGACAAGATCATTAATATTCCATCCATTTTAATAACGGCACACACTGTAACTAACAAAGCCAGGTCATTTATCTGCGTCAACCATTGTTTTCCTGACAGCAGTCCCTTAATAATTAATAGCTCTCACCGCTGTTTAATTTACATGAATCCACGCACTGTCATCCCACCAAGCAGCTCCATGGGCACCCAGTGAGCCCAGCAAAGGCGTGGGGACACCCACGTGCTTGGGAGCTGCACCCATGGGTGGCCCCATCTGCACCTGGGAAAGGCAGTGCTGCAGCACAGCATCTCCTCCATCACATCATTGGAGATGGGGGGACCAGTGGGAAAAGGAGAAAGGAATCACCAAAAAAAACCAACAAAATTTGAGCTGTATCCATAGATCTGCATTGCCACTCAGCAGCCGTGCCCTTCCAGGCAGATGTTCAAGGTGAAATGAACTTATTTTCCCCAGATAACACAGCTGCATTTCACAGACAGGGAGGAAGTCAGCATGTGGCTATTCCTTCTGTAGTTGTCATGGTTGTTGTTTTTTTTAATCCTTTTTTTCCCCAGCAAAATTATTGCTGCAGCAAAAGCCAACGCCAGCCCACAGGACACCTCCAAAAGCAACNCCTGGGGGACCCTAAGGATGAGGAAAGGTTGAGGGAGACGGTCCCCCCACTGCACGTGCCACCAAGCTCTTAATGGCTTCGATGCCACCACAAACTCTGCAGCTCCCCATTAATGCCCACAGCTCTGGCAGTGAGCCCCCACCCCACCCCGACCCGACCCATTTAATTCCCATTTCCCTCGTATCATTGAGCACGCAGTTGCTGCTGATTTTAAACTGCTCGACAGGAGTTCATAGGGATGAAAGTGCTCATCAGCATTAATGAGGCCACCACAATGCCCACACTCTGCTGACCCCACCCCCAGAGCCTTTGGTCCCCCACCCTCAGGCACTGCTGTGACCCAGTGGTACCAATGCTCCGCCTTAAGGAGCAAAGACCCAAACGGGACCCGAAATGCAGCACCCACCCTGCAGGCAGCATGGCAAAACCCTGCCACTGGAGGAACAGGTTGTTTTTTTTAATCCTTTTTTTCCCCAGCAAAATTATTGCTGCAGCAAAAGCCAACGCCAGCCCACAGGACACCTCCAAAAGCAACCTCAGCCCACCTGACCTTCCAGGCACCCATCAGGACACACTACCCTCCCTCCTGCCCACAAATAAAACCAGAGGATGTGATAAATAAAGAGGCTGAGACTAAAATTAGACCTCCGAGGAGTTATTTTCAAGACGGGACTGCTGCTGAAGCATCACCACCAAATGCAGAGCCCTGGCTGGCAGCTCCTCCCTGCTCTGGCAACAGGCTGTATGGGTGCCACATCCCTCAGCAGCCCCTGGGCTTTTTTGCAGCTATTTCCCCCAAATTTCTGCGTGCTTCTGGTTGTTTTTCAATGCAGCCCAATTCCAAAGGCAGCACAGCCCCAGCTGGGTGCCCCCAGGAGCAGCAGTGGGGCAGTGCCAGCACATGGGGACAGCAGCACCCGGTCCCAGCACACCATGCAGCCCCATAGGGCCTGCAATTAATAATTATCCTAATTGCTTCAGCAGAGCCAGAGCCCAGGAGGCAGAGAGGCTGCATCCCTGCCCTGCAGCATCCCAGAGCCACAGGGCCGGGCAGCCAGAGCACAGTGCTGTATCACAGCTGTGTTTTTTGAGCCCTGTCCATACACTGCCAGGGCAGCAGAAACCCACTCCAAAAAGCACAACAGGGGAATTATTTCCAAGCCTCGTGTGAAATGGGCATCTTCAGCAGCCATGGGAAGGGGACACGACCCACCAGAGTGGCTGCTGCACCCCAGGACACCTTCCCTCCACATCTCCCTCCCCAGGAGCATCGAGTCCATCAGTGCAGGTGGTTTGATTGATGCTGTGCTTCGTTTGTTAAATCCTTCCTCTGCCGTTCAATCCAATCGAAGGTCAGCTTTAATTGACATGCCAGCCCTGCAGGCTGTCACCTCACCTCATCACCAGGAGGTAACGAGCCAGCCCCTCCTAGACAGGCTGCCCCTCTGCCTGGGAGGACACTGGCTATTGGATTTAATTTAGTTTTCAGGTGGGCTTCCAGGGAAAAGTCTAACTGCTCTTCAGAGACACAGAAGAGTCTCAGAAGAGCTAAACAACATTTCAAATGAAAAGAGAAATAAGTTTGTCTGCGTTCCCAAAGGGAAAAACAGCACATTCTTAGGTTAAAGTTGTCAGCAAGGAGCATCTGAGGCTCAAGCTGCAAAACCCCCTCTGCCTCCAGAGTCTGTGCACAGCAAGCCCTAGACCTGCAGCATCCCTGTGCAAGGTCCCCAGGCTCACTTCCCCATTTGGGGACATCAACCCCTCCCCTCAGGTTACAATCAGATGCAAACCTAGCAAAAGAAACCATTCAAAAAGCCGTGCTCCATCCTGCACCTGCTCCATCCACCGGATCCCAGCTCTTCATCCCAACATTACTCCAGCAATCCCAGCCCACCCTCATCCCGAGCGTGGGCAGAGCAGCACCGCAGCCACAGGGCTGCAGCCCAGAATCAAGCTGCAAAAGCAAAACTGCAACGTGGGAGAGACCCATCCGTCTTCTTTATGAGAAAGAGGGAGATGAGACGAGATGGAAAGAGAAGGAAAAGCAAACACGACGAGAAAACAACAAGAAAGGGGGGAAGAAAAGGTAGAGGCAGGTGGCCGGCAGCCAGCATCCACTCAAATAAATCCTGCACTCCTTGAAGCTGGATGATCTCCAAGAAAAACTCATTTTAATCCAAGACCACGAGACTCCCTTGTGAAGTGCTCCCCGGAGAGATCCTGGTGCTGTGCAATGGTGTTTCTGCTAGGGGCCATCACGGGGAGCCCCCTGCAAGGGGTCAAGTACCCTGCAGGTGCCACCCATCGCTTGCTGACCCCACACCCCTCCCTGCATACCCATGGGCTGCACCGTGCCATGCAGGCTCCAGCCCCAGCATCCTGCTGCATCCCCATCCCCTCCAATGCTGAGGTTCAGCTGGATAACTAAATGAATTCCCTGCATTCAGTGATTTTCACTGTCTGGCAGTTACGTCCTCGAGCAAAGCAAGCAGCCCCAGCTTCGGGACCAAGCACGTTCCCCACTTGATCCCTTCAGCCACCTGCAAGCCCCCTGGCTTTAAAACGGTACACATCGTTGCTGCTTTTAAACTGCAGCTGAAAACTGAGCAGAAACCCCAATTACAGGTTTGAGAGTCTGACATCCACCCCCAGCATCCCCTCCCCAGCTCCGCTTCCCATCTTGCTGCCCCCAGGTGAAAGCCCCATCAAAGGACAAATTAGGTTAGCTCAGTTTAAAGCTATTATTTCCATTATCTGTAATTATTCCTGCAGCAGAAGGCAGCTTTGGGTGCTCAGGATGTGCCAACCCCCCTAACCCCCAAAAGCCACACAGGACACTGCCCAGGGAGGGGGCTCACAGCAGTTCCCCCCATCCCAGCCATCAGAGCAAGGAGCCAGACCCACAAAGTAACAACGAGTGGCTTCAAAGTGATGGGACTTTAAAAGAGAAAAATCTCCATCTGCATTTTTCCTCTCACAGCTCCCAAGATGTCAGGGCTGCCTGCAGCTCACAGCCACAGCCTCTACCTGTATCACATGAGCCAGAAGCACACTTTTCCCTTCCCCATGACTCCCAGAAATGGGAAATTCTCACAAGCCACCAAATCCAGCAGAAAGGAAAGAGCAGAGGGTGGCTGCCCCAGCAGTGAGCAGCTGGCAGTGCCTTTAAGGAGGGATTTTGGGTGCTATCCTAGCCCTGCTGCAAGGAAAGTACAGAGAGGGGGGACAGCTCCCAGTAGCAGGACCTCAAGTCCTGTGTCCCCAGGCTGTGACACCCCCAGGGCCACGTTAAGGACCAACACAGCTCATCACACCTTGCCACGGGGCACAGCAGCATCCCAACCACGAGATGAAGGATAAATCAAGTCCAAGTCAACCCAGAGGGAACTCCAGTCCCAGGTATATGTCTGGCACTGGGTTTGGGGTCGGGACTCACCGTGGGGCAGGTCAGCTGTCAGGTGTGGCATCATGTAGCTGCGGACCAGTTCCCATCCAAAGTCATCATCCTCACCCTGGCTGTACTCACACTGGTTCAGGTCGTCGTCCTCCTCGAAGGTGCAGCCCGCTGTGGACAGACAGACACACACATCAACCCCAGAAAGCAGCTGCTCTCTCCCCAGGAGCCTAGCTGGGATGGATGCTGTTGCACCCTACAAAATACTGGGGTGCAACAGGGCATCCCACCACGCTCCCACTCCTGCAAACACAGGAGCAAAGATGCCCTGTGCATCTACAGCCATCACCAATGGACAGCATCAGCTGCCTCTACTCCCCTTCCATGCAGAGAGAGGAGCTGCCAGGCCTCAGCCCCAGGGAGCTCACAGCTCACTTTGGACTCGATGACCTCAGAGGTCTTTTCAACTTAAATGAAGTTGAAGCACCAAAGCCAAGGGCTGCACATCCGTGGTCTGTAGGGCTCCACATCCATCCCCTCCATGTCTCCTGCACCCATCCATCCATCCTTCTGCCCGCAGGAGAATGAGCTCTGGAAAGTTACTGCAGGCTGCCTCATTAACACTGCCCTACTGTTTTGCTAAAATCACTGATTACAAGCATGGGGCTCCAGGGATAATTAAGCCCCCAGGCTGGTGAGGGCAAGCACATTAGGAAAGCCCTGAGCAAACAGAAAGAAAAAGGCAAACGTCTCCTGAATGGGCCAAGGGGAAAGAAGAGACCAAGTCAGGGTGACACTTGTAGATTTTTTTTGTATTTTATCCCCAAATTACACTGTTAAACCTCCCCACTGCCAGGGTACGTGGACTGGGAGGGCAGGGACCTCACAGATCCCCTTCTGCTGCAGAGCCCCCAAAACAGCCAGGTTACTAAGCCCACCACTGCAAGATGCACACAGAACTGCTCTTCCCAGCACTTAACATATACGAGAACAGATCTGAGCTTTTCTCTCCCTTTACACTCAGTGTTTAAAGCACCAGGGAGCACTCCAGCTCCAGCACGGAGCTCCGTATCCTCCCTAGAACCACAAGAATGGGGAAACTTCTCTCAGAAGGACTAAAAGAGAATTTTCCCCCATCCACAGCACCAAGGAGCAGAGCCTGCCTGCTTTCCCAGAGCCCCTCTCTAAAAGGAGCATTTGTGCTGCTCAGCTGTGCCAGCCCTGCACGGCCACACCACACATGGATGTGCTCCCAGCTCCTTTCCATCCCAGCATCTCCGGATCTGACAGTGCCCACCACCTGGCTCAGCTTCCCAGCGGGAAGGAGAAGCAGAAATGGGACAATCTTTTTCCCCCCCAAAAGGAAAGGGAAAAAAAAAATCCAAAACCAACGCAAAAGCGTTGGAAACTTCTAAGTGCACAGTGATCCAGGGGAAAGAAAAACAAAAAGAAGTGCATGTGTTTTCACTTCTGAAATCTGTTGAGTGGGTATTGGAAGAGGGAGAAATACATTTGTGGGGATGATTTATCCCATTCCAGAGAGCAGCGTGGCCCTGCGAAGCACATGGGGCCAGCAGGGCCCTGCGTCCCAATGAAGGATCCCCCATCTCTGCTCCCACAGAGCATCCTCACTGCCCTCCTCGTGCAGCCCCTTCTCCACACTGCTCAGCAGCACCTGAGCCCCCAGAAACCCACATCCTCCAGCAGCTGTGAGAGGACCACAGAGCACCTCGTGCTGGGAGGGGCCAGCAAGGTACAGACAGAGCCAGCCCCCATCATGCTGCTCCCCAAAAATCCAGGCTGACAAGGCTTCCCTGCAACCTGAAATCCCCACCTGCCATCACCAGGATGGTTTTATCCACCCGAAGGACGTTGGCAGCAGCTCATGCTCTGCAGGAGCTGCTCCGGGTCCAGATGCTCCCTAAAAAACTTACAAGCGGAAACGCAGAGCCCCCGCGCCAGCCCCTGCCTTGGTTCAGTGCCAGGAAAGGAGGAGGTGAGAAGCAAGCAGCAAGAGCAGATTAAAATATCAGCGTGGGCACGACTGCCTGGTGCCAACAGCTCCGAGCATCCCAGATGATGCTGGAGCAGCCTAAATTAGCCAGCAGCCCCCGAAACCCAGGGGATGGAGAGGGAAGAGACGACGGATCCATGCAGAGGAGGGAGGAAAAGAGAACACGGAGCAGCGGGCATGCCAGCCCACCTCCTCCATGCACAGAGGCAGTGCTCCTCTTGCCTTGAAGTTAATTATGCCTTCTGCTGTCTGACATCGTGGGACACGATCCGAGAGCTTCTCGTCATTGTTATGGAGCATCCCAGGGATGTGCAGCACAGACACGTGGGATGGGGACCCGATGTGGTGTCCCACAGCAACACTGAATCCACTCCAATCAAAGACAGGCTTTAAAAACGGGGCCGTGCCCCAAAGGCAGGCTGCCCCAAGCTGTGATCAACACATCAGGCGACCCCTCTCCCACATAAACGTGGGTGAGATGTTCTCAGATCTGCCCTTAACCGCAAGACAAGGCCGCTGTGGGTCTGGAACCCTCCACTGGCAATGGGGTCCCCACACACATCACACCTTGCCATAACCCCAACCCCTGCTTCTCCTTATTGCCCACTTTGGCAAAAACAGAAACATACGTAAAAAAAAAAATAATGTACCCATCTCCTGGACCCGATAAAAGCTGATCAGGAGGATATGGGAAGCGGCGACATTAAGATTCCTGCCAGTAGTTTGTTTTGCTTCCCCAAATCATTTTAAATATTGCGTTTAATAGAAAAATAATTTGCTCAGCTGTAAGGAACGTCAATTTGCAACTCGAAGCCTTGTAGATCAGCCAAAGAAGCTAATGCGTAAACATTAGCAGCTCCAATAACGCATGGGGGTTCAGCCAATGCAATTCCAGGGAGAGAATAGCCAGATATTAAGACAGAGGATTTGCATAATAAGTCACTTACGCCTGATAACCCCAGCGCCTGGCACAGGGCTGGGAGAACAACATCCATCCACCAGCAACTGCAGACGTCATCCATCTGGGCTGCTACCAACCCTCCTGATGGCTCCCACCTGCAAAGCCCCCCCACTGCTGGGACCCAAAGCATCCCCGGGGAGCTGAGATGCTGCAGCACACCCAGGTCCTGTGGGAAATTGGGATGGAGGGGAAATGCAATGCAGTGAAAACATAACTTGGAAGGTTGTGGGCCGCTGAGCTGCGATAGGAGCACTTGTATAATTAACCATCACTTAATTAACGAAGTCAGGGCTGCCTCTTCTGCACCACAGGAAGAAAAACAAAGGTGGGCTTTTGGAACCCCCCCCCATCCTGCAGTTATGGATTGCTCACAGTGCAATTAAGCCTCACGGCTGACGGGCAGGCTCCTCCTGCTCTTTGGGGGCAAAAATGGCAAAAAAACCCCAAAAGGTGATGCAGCCTTTCCTACCCCTTGTCACCAGTGGGGGCCCATGGGGATGGTTCCCTGCTCTGTGCAGGGAGAGCCACGCAGAGCAGGGAAGGACTGAGCCAGGCAGCCCCAGTTCTGCCCCAAACCCTTTGCTGTGCAAACACAGAATCCTGCTGCAAACAGGCAGATGAGAGGGAGAAATGAGCCACAGCAGCACTGGGTGCATGCTGGCCATCGCACAGCTTCGCCCTTCTCCTTTCTCCCCCATCTGTTGCATCTCAGCAGCTTCTCCCACGCAGAGGATGGGCCACGAAGGGAGCTCATCAAGGCTGGGTCATGGGGACGCAGCCAGTGAGTGATGCTGCTCAGCCCAGCACGTGGCAAACACTTCCTATTTGGTGCTGAGTCCCCCAGGCACCAGCACTCAGACTTCTCATGTTGTGACAAGCTAAGTCTTTGGAGGTTCCCAGCAGGCTAGAAACTCCCCCAGGCTCCGCCAGTGCCACATAAAGGCCCATGAGGAATATGGGATACCCTATGTCCAAGCAGAGGCACCAGCCCCATACAGGTAGCTGTACCCCACAGAGCATCCCCAACTGTGCAGCCCCATGGGCACTTCCAGGTTCATCCAAACAAGGGAACACCGTTTGTCTGCAATCCATTCATCCACCATGCCATGATCTGTCTCCTTCAGCACATCAGGATCCAGCCACGACGGGAAGACCCCAGGCAGCCCCCAAAGGCCCCTCACCAGGAAGCAGCTGAGTCACAGCACTTCATCTCTGTGCTGCCATCACCCCCACAGTGCCCACGCTGCAACGATGGGATGCAGACAGGCCGAGTACTGGGCTGGAGCAGTGCGTGCTCCCATCTGTACTAATTGGGATCACTGCAGTGAATGGCTCTGGCATGGGGATGCACATTGAGGCTCAGACAGCCCAGGGGCTCCGTGCCACCGCCTCGGTCAAACAGGCAGCACCGTGGGGACAGCAGTCTCATTACCACGATCAGGTCACCGCAGTCCCCTCGTGCTGTCGAGGGGCTTAAACAGCAGCTCAAGCCACAGCCCTCATTAAGTTAATGAGGGCACACCAGAGCTCACGCACTCGGAGGGGTCCAGGCAATCAGATCAGCTTGCTGGTACACACAGGGGTCTCCCAAACCCAAGGGTGATGTGCACACTGCCGCAGCCACGCGGTGACAGGCGATTCCCTGCCACATTTCAAGCTACATCACAAAAAACGGAGACTCAGAGCGCTGCTCCGGCCGCAATATTTCCGCACTCCATCCACAGCACCGCACATCCCACGGGGCTCCGGGTTCCCACGCACGGGGACATCGCTGCTGCGGTGGCCGCGGTGTCCCCGCTCCCTCTGGCGGCGGTGGCCGCGTATGGCACAGCTCCCGAAGCGCAGGGGACGTCTGCGCCCGGGGTTTGGGGTCGGGCAGAATGGGGGACGGCTTAGGGATACGGCTCAGGGACACGCAGCCACGTGCAGTGCCTCCAGCATCAGCCCGGTGGGTGGGAACGGCGCCAACCCCGAGCTTCGCAGCAGCGTCGGACTTTGAATCCACGCAGAGGGTGCACCAGGAAACTGCTCCACAAACACCACTGCCCTGGGAGCAGCAGTGGGGAACGGCCTGCAGTGCTTGCCAGCGCCAGCCCCCACCCTCCTCCTCCTCCTGCCCTGTCCCCAGGACGCCCCGCAGCTGTGCCAGGACCCAGCACCTCGCTGGCCCCCACCCGGATGCATCCCAGAGCTGAAACCGACAGCAGCTCTGCCAGGCGGCAGCAGAGAAGAGCTCCAAGAGGCCATCTGCGGCGGAAAGAGAGCGCTCTGTCTCCAGGACGGGCTTATTTGAAGGCTGCCAAGGAGGAGGCAATCAGCCCGGGGTGGGGGAAGCGATGGGAATCCTTCTCATCCTGCAGGGAAAAGCCTCGGCTTCCCCAGTGTTACGGCTTTGGGACTGGGCGAGTGTCACAGCGTGGGGCAAATGCTCCAGGGGACAGTGCCATGGGGACAGGAGCAGAGCTCAGGGACAGCTGCAGAGCAAAGCCCCCGGCTGCCTTCGGGAGAGGAGGAGGGTTGGGAATGTGACACTTAGTCACGCAGCAACGAAAGGTTCCCAGACACGTCTAATAAGACAATTACAGTGCATGTTAATAATAGATTATTAAAAAGCTTATTTATGGAGGTTTAAGCAGGCAGATGGCAGGGCTGTGTTGATAAGGCTCTCCCCAGCCCTGCTCCAGGCACGCAGGAAGGGATTTACCTGCTCCTGCCACTTAACCCCTTCATGTCTACCAGCAGTGAAGCTGCAAACACCTGGGGGGGGGACCTTGAAGGGGTGCCATCAGCAGGAATGGGGTGAGCAGAGCCCAGGGGGAGTGGTTCTCAGGGCTCTGCATGCTGTGCTGAAAAATGGTTGTGAGCAAAGCAAGCTCCCTCCTGGAGTTAAGCAGGGGAAAAATACCCAATTCGGGGGAAAAAAAGCTGTCCTCACTGGCTGACAGTGAAGGGTCTGCTGCTGCCCAGGCAGGGCACAGAGCCTCTGATTTCCAGGGCTTGGATCCTGCCGGCTACGAGTAGGCAACGCTCCCCAGGAAGCTGAGATCTGCAAGGTTTGCCTTAGTTTGGATAAGGGAAAAAATGCTCAGCGCGGGCCAGGAGGTGACTCACCAGGACGGCGGGGCAGGTCCAGCACAACCCACAGCCCAGGAAAACAACCGGGGAGAGCAGCACCGCCGTCGGAACAGGGAGCAAAAGCAAAGCACACGCATTGAGGGGGAGAAAAACAGCACCGCAGCCTCCACCAGACACAGAGCACAGCACTGCATCCAGCCGGGAGCTCTGACATCCACCAGCTCTGCTTCACCCCCACGGGCAGCAAAAGCCCTCCGTGACCCGGTGCTGCTGGGGAGAGGGGAATACTGAGAGACGAAAACGGGGCACGAAAAGAGGGTGCTGCATCCCAGGGACTGGGGCACAAGCTTCTGGAGCATCCTGGGACGCAGGGACCCTGCAAGGGGTCTTACACCATTACCTGGTGCTGTAGGATCCAGCACCCCGGTGCCAGTCCCGGTGCTCAGCAGCACAGAGCGCGGCACAAAAAGCAAAGAAATGCAGATGGAACAGCAACCGAGGAAAAGATGCCTCTCAGCGCAGCAGAAAACGCACGGGGGGGGCAACAAATAAACCCATCCCATGTTCAGCACCAGTGAAAGGAATGCCATCAGCACAGCTCCAAATCCAGGCCAGGTCCCGGGGTCCCGACCCAGAGCAGGGATGCAAAGCTCCATCGCCCCGCGGGGCTCCTCCAGCATCCCGTGATGAGGACGCGGCCGTTATAGGGCGACGCTGTCGCATTTGTTCCGCTCCCCGACCTCAACACCCGACAAAGGGAGCGCGGCCGCTCCCATTCACTCGGCACAGACAATGCGGGGTCAGTGGAGAGGCCAACCTCCCCCCTCCCCCCCCCCCCCCGAAGCCCACCCCAGCCCCCCCGCCCCGGGCCCCC
>VXAB01003384.1:132293-144995 GCA_013399175.1 Odontophorus gujanensis | reverse complement strand
GATCGCAGGGCGGCCCCGGTTGGAAGGGACCTCAGGGATCGTGAGTCTCCAACCCCTTCCCCGTTGCTTACCAGATCAGGTCTCCCACGTCCCCGATTTGGCCGTGAACGCCTTCAGGGATGGGGCATCCACAGCCTCTCTGCGCAGCCCGTTCCAGCAGCTCACTGCTGTCATAGTGAAGAACTTCCCCCCGTCATCCAACCTAAATCTTCCCTCCCTCCACTTCAAACCATTTCCCCTCGTCCTGCTGTTCTCTACCCTTTCCATGAGCTGACTCCCCTCGTTTATGGGCTCCTTTTAGGTCCTGGAAGTCTGCAGTGAGGTCACTCCGCAGCCTTCTTTTCTCCAGGCAGCACAAGCTCAGCTCCCTCAGTCTGTCTTCGTAGGGGAGATGCTCCAGCCCTCAGAGCAACTTTGTGCCGCTCCTCTGGACCCACTCCAACAGCTCCCTGTCTTTCTTGGACCGGGGGCTCACAAGAGCACAGTAGAGAGGGACAATCCCTGGGGTCAGACAGGGCACCCCCTGGATGAGTGATGGATGGAGAGAGGTGCAGCAAGGGAAGGGAAAAAAAACATCCAAAGGGCACAAAAGGAGGAAAAATCTGCACAAGGCCCACAGGGACATGGCAGTACCAGGGGATGAAAGGGCTCTTGTTCGCCCGCACCCTCCGCAGCAGGAAAATGTTTTCTCAAAGGCCGAGGGGGGGGATTGGTTTTGCTGTCCAGCTCAGCCCCCCCTGCTGCATGCTCTGTGCTGCTGCTACACCAAGAGCCCCTCTGTTTTATCCCTAGGGGGTGAAATCCATCCAGGTGGGAGCCCTGCACCCTCCCCAGCACAGCCTTATTGTCATTCACCCCGTTCTGCACCGCTGAGCTCTGCAGCTGGCACGTGGCTCTGAGCATCCATGGGTTCACCATGGCACCAGCCTGGTGCCAGCTGCAGGATTGTGCCCACGGCAGGGTGCACCAGTCTGCATCACCGAGCTGCATCCTGGTCTGTTTGGGGCCCTCCATCCCTGCGGGGTGCAGGAAGAGAAGGAGCAGGGATCCATAGTGGGGCAGCTTTCCTGCCATGGAGCAGCATATGGCCAGGGGGGCATGGCACCCAAAAGCCATGGGGTTGGTCCCTGGGACCGCAGCCCCTTCCCGTCCCCACCCCATTTCCCACTGCCATCAGCCCCCAGCGCCTGCAGGAGCAATTGAGCTAAAATGAAGTAATCACTCTTCAAGTGCAGTCATTTGCAGAAAAAAACACAGGCCTCTCTGTGATTGCAAATGGTCTCTGCTGAAACCCTCATTCCCATTCCAAGGATAAATGTTTGCAAGTCCAGGGCGTTCAGCGACGGCGGCAGCCTCGTGTCCTCACTGCAGCTCTGGGTTCCTCCGGATTGGGGACAAAAAGATGGGATTTGGGGACTTTGAGCCTCCTGGGAGCTGGCAGTGCTTTGGGGAGGATTTTTTCCTGTCTCTCATAGAAGGGCAAAGTGATGGAGCAGGGCTGGCCCACGACCCCCCAGCACTCATGGTCCGGGTGGTCTGCAGGAGCTGCCTTGCACTGAGTGGGGTTCCCATGCCCAAATCTCTCCTTTTTGGCTGATTTCAGAACGCCCCTTCTTGCTGCAGAATCATTACCCCTTTTTTCTGCGAGGACATGACCCAGCTGCATGTCCCCCAGCACTGCACTGCCCCGGAGGGATTTCAGCCATCCCACACCCCACATTTTTACCTTCTGCTTTTTTCCATCTGTCGCCTCCTCGCCACTCTCTCCCTCGCCCCCCTCGCCTTTGCTTCCCTCTCTCTTTCTCTATATCTCTACCTATTACACCACCATCCAGCCCTTTACCTCTAATAAGTCCCCGCTATTTTCTCAAATCACCGCCTTTTCCTAATGCCCCAAATCCTTCTCTTTTCTCAGCAGACAAAACAGCTGATCTCATCGCGCCCAGCGGTCAGGCGCCCGCGCGGGGCCGGATGTAATGGGGCTATTAGATGAGTTATCACCGCCTGAAAGGATGAAATAACTCCGTGCCTCCGCCCAAATAAACCAGCAGAGCCACTCGTGGTCCTGTGCGGGGCAAAGAAGGAGGGAGAGCTCCCGGAGGAGAGAGCTGTGAAGATGCTGCAGGATGTTACACGGCGTGACATGCTGTTAGACCAAGTTATGCCGTGCTGCTTCAGACTCAGCTCCTCTGCCCTGGGGTTTCCCAGTGGGGAATTGGGAAGAGCTCAAAAAATATTGCAGAGCGTCACCCATCAGGCGGCTGTGCTTAACATAGGGCCACAGTTGCAATCCCAAGCGCATGGATTCGCCCCTCCCTAATTTCAGCACTAAAATGGTTCTGATAAGAAAAGAATCAAGGCACTACAACCCAGCCGACCTGCCCCAAAGCTCAGCGCTGTCTCCTCCAACACTGACTTTTTTCCTTATAAAAAGTAAGGTGGAAAGTGAACCAGCCCATCTGCTTTGGGACTTTGATGGCATCCAAAGTGACAAGAGCCACTCTGCATGCTCAGCTTTCCCATTGCCACCTCTGGGTGCTTGCCAGGCCTGGTCTGAGGAGAGGAGGGAGCAGCACTGGGAGGAAGCAGCACTCCAGCATTCCTTATTTCTTCTTCCTTCGGGGAAGATACTGCTTCTCCACTTTGTTTCCCCTCGTTAGATTTGGTTTTAGGGAGCTCCAGCTTCACCCCCGGTGTTGGTCCTCCTCGCTGCTCTGCTTTGGTGCTCTTCCAAAGTCGGACAGAGAAAGGATGATGCGCTCGGCAGTTTGCAACACAAAGAGCTCATCAGCGTTTGGGATGAGCAGGGCTGAGCTGAGGCACCGACAGAGCCCCGGGAACAATCGGTCCCCGCCCCAGACATCACTGTTCGTGCTCACATTGATGCAGCATTGGGAAAGTGCCGGCTCTGCTGTGGTTTGGGGCAGAGTGGAAACGTGGGATATCTGTGCGTGCACATGCACGAGTGCGTGCAAAGTGTTTGCATGTGACTTTCTGGGTCCACAGTGCTCACAGCACGGCCGGATCCTTCAGCTCCTTCCCGTATTGATGGCTCCAGCAAAGCCTCCTTTTTCATCTCATTGGCAGAGGATCAGAACCCATCAATCCTCAGTTAGCTGCTGAGCTCTGCGTTCCTTTACTTATTGTTTTCTTATTATTATTGTCTCACAATGGAACAATTCAAAGGGAATAGAAAAAAAAAATAAAATAATGTGGGCTGTTTTGGAGGCACAAGACTCAGCCACTGGCACGAGGACAGAAATTAATCCTGGGCAGCCATGTGCTGGCAGATGCTGCTTCTGTGTGGAGCATTGGGCATTTCAGCAGGGGTTATGGGATGGTCCAGCACTGCCAGAGGTGTTAAATGAGGGATTCGGGGCTGAGCTAGGGGTCATAGAAGTAGGGCCTTTAAGCTCAATGTATTTTGTGTTTTCAGGTTCAGGTATGTCTAATCAAAAGGCAATCGACTCATTTGCCTTCCTCTGCCTGGAATTACTTAGCAGATGGTTCCCTGGGGCTGTGTCCCTTTATGGTTCAGGCATAAAATCACAGCAAATGTCACCCGGGTGCCACTGAGCTCTCATGAGCAGCCCCAGGGCTGTGGGCCAGGTGCTCCCCAGGTGTGCACAGCCAAACCCAGCCTGCATTTTGCTTTCCAGCCACGAACACCTGCGACCGACCCAGATCACCTGATGGATGAGACAAACCCTTGGTCATTGGTTTTAGGCAGGAAAAGGCAAAGTGGAGCTGGAATCTGTGCCACCACCTCAGCTCCATCCTCATTCCACCACTCCCAAACCCCCCTCATACAAATTTCTGAGCACCTCCCCTGAAAAAAAAAATGCAATTCCAGGAGATGAAGCAGCCATTAATCACCAGGAAATGGTGCTTGTTACAGGAGAAACATTAACAAAATAATCATAAATAGTCTGCCAGCCCTGATTTGCAAACGCATATGTTTCGAACCTTATGGAAAGGCGTCTCATTGTGCTCCAGTAATTAGTTATTAACCCTTTGCCATGCAGCGTGGGCACCCAAGCCTCGTGGTGTGCAGGCTCACCCACATCCTAAACCTAACTGCATCCATTCTCCTGGGGCACAGCTGTTCTCGGGGTCCCACCAGATGTGGGAAAAGCACAGGTCAAGAGGTGGAGAAGACCCATCAACCCCATGCTCCCATGATGGAGAGGCCATGGGATGCAGCAGCTGTGGTTTGGCTCCTGGATGCCACTTTGCCCCTCTCAGGCCACTCTGTGTCCCTGCAGCCTCAGTGACAAGCACCAGTGTCATGAGTGCTGTCAGTGCTTTGCAGTGCTTGGGCAGCAGTCAGCAGAGCTGAACCCTCCCTCTCCCCTCCAAACCTCACCCAGAATAGCAGCAAGGCAGAAATGTCCCCATCAGCTGCTTCAGAGAGGCTCTTTTTCAACACCAGGGCTTTCCCCGCCTCTCAAACCCTCCTCCTATTGTGGAATTCACACACCAAAATGTTGTTTTTCTTTTTTATTATTATTAAAACAACCTTGAAACACGATGCCAGTTGACACTGGCCTTTCACTTCAGCTTTCCTGCTGAGCTGCCCTTGATTTTTGTCTCTTTTTTTTTTTCATAGGAGGAAATTATTTTTACAAGAAGGATTTATTTTTAAAAGCCACTGTTAGTTCTGCAGTGACAAGCATCTTCGCTTCCCTTTTTTTCTTTTTCCCTGCAATGTAATCAGCTTTAATTGGAAAAATAAATGAGACCTCTCCTTCAAGACAATTATACCGAACATTGGATTAAATTACTATTAGGATTTTTTTATTTCTTAGCACTGGTTCAGGCGTTGTCTGTTGTTTAAGTAACCATGCAATGAGCGTTCTGCTGCTCTTCATGTGTGGAAGGAGCACCATGTTTTGGGCCAGGGAAGGGGCAGGCAAAAGGGGAAGGGCTGATGGGGCCAAAATGTGTCAGTGTGCGGACAGCTTGGGTCAAAGGGTGCTANCGAGCGGTAGCGCGGGTCCTGCGCGGGGCGCGGGGTCCCCACGTGCGGGCGCTCTCTGCCGCGGCCGGGCCCCCCCCGCGGGGACTGCTCTATGAGCGGCACGGGGAGCCGGCGGATGTCCTGCAGTAAGGANATGGCATGGCATGGCATGGTCTGGTATGGTATGTCCCAGTGTGGTATGGCATGGCATTGCATTGTATGCTTTGATATGGAATGGTATGGCATGGTATGGTAAGGTGTGACTTAGCATGTCAAGGGATGGCTTGGCATGGCATGACATAGTATGGCATGGTGTGGTAAGGTGTGTTCCAGTACAGTATGGCATGGCATGGTATGCTATGCTATGATATGGAATGGTATGGCATAGTATGGTTTGTTCTAGTATGGTATGGCATGGTATAGTATCATATGGTATGACATAGCATGGCATGGGATGGTCTAGCATGGCATGGCATAGCATGGTATGGCATAGAATCAGAGTGACAGAACTGTTCCAGTTTGAAGCAATCTGGTCCAATTCCTTGCAGTGAACTCCACGACGGTGCCTGGTCCAGCCTGACCTGGAACGTCACCACCGTCAGGAATGGCCTGGCACGGCACGATAAAGAACGGCACGGTACGGTACGGCACGGCACGATAAAGAACAGANTGCACATATAGGGGGTGCATTAAGGGGGTGAAGGAATGGGAAGGTGCATTGCAAGGGGGTGCATTGCAAGGGGGTAAATTGCAGGGACTGCAGATATTGGGGGTGCATTAAGGGTGTGCAGGAATGGGAAGGTGTATTGCAAGGGGGTGCATTGCAGGGGGTGCAGATATAGGGTGTGCACTGCAGTGGGTATCAGATGTTCTGGGATGTATGGCAGGGGATACATTGAAGAGGATGCAGTTCTGTGGGGCTGCAGGTGTAAGGGATGCATTGCTTTGGAGGGGCAGGTGTAGGGACAAGGTGGGTGGTGCATGGCATGGTATAGGGTATAGGACCATGGGTATAGGGTGGGGGTAAGTGTGGGGATGTAGTGGAGCTTTTTGGGGATGCACAGTGTGGGGGTCCCAGGGTAGCTCACCCCCCTGGGCAGCACACAGGGATGGGGCAGCTCCACAGATGCTCAGTGTTTCCTGGGGGGCCTGCATTGCTGTGCCCCACTTTGTCTCTGATTGAGGGGTGTGCAGGGTCAGGAGCGAGAATTTTTCCTGGGGTTGCAGCTGGGGGTTCCTGCAGTATCGTGTCCTCCAGCATCATCCAAGGCCCTACAGCGATACGGGTTTATTTCTCTTAGAATTATGGCCAAAAGGGCTCCAAATAGGGAAGTTTTTCTGCTTTCTTTTTCAAAGGAGGAAATGCTGGGGGGGGGGCGTGCAGATGCAGCTGAGCTGTTTCAAGTTGCACAGAAAGATGGGAGGTGCCAAAGCATGATCTGGGTGCATTCAGATCCCAAACCTTTCTTTGGGGCAGGCGGGTAGATATTATTTCTCTTTGGACCATTTAATTGTGGGGGCACGGGGCAGGAGCAGCCAACCTCGCTCTGCTGCTCAAGCACCTCGTGATGGGTGAACCTCTCTGTGTCTTGTTGCAGGCCTTTGCAAATGGATCCAACTTCCCCTAAAGCTCAGGCAGGGTGGGATGAGCCCTCAAACCCGTCCCAAATGACACAGCCAGGTCCTTGCACAACGCCTTCTTGCATAACTTTGAGTGCTTGGGTTTTGGCAGCCTTGGCCAAAAATTGCAAAGCAAAACGTAGATCCCTGCATGGTAAAAAGCCTTGACAGGGGCAGATTTTTGAGTCATCTCCACATCACCCAGGCAGTTTCAAAGGGGAGAAGGGGGAAACTCACTACCTTGTTCCTAATGACACACACTTAGTAGCACAGAATTGCAGCAAATAACCGCTCTGAAAATTGGCAGCACTGGGTCCAACCGCCTCCTTCACTTCTTAAATGTGGCTCAAATTGCCCTCATCTTGCAAGTGGGTCCTTCAAGATGGCTTTGCCCTGGCCTGCAGTGGGTCAGGAAGCTACTCCCTCGTCCCCATGCTGTGTGTTGTGGTGTGACCACTGCTTGGTGTATCTGCAGGCAGTGGGACACGGCCCTACACTCTCTGCGTCCTCTTTGATGGAAGGTGCATGGCCCAAAGCAGCCAAAAAGTGAATGTCAGTTCCCCAGGAATGGACTGAGTGGTTTGGTGATGGGAGGATGTTAGCAAGCAGGGGCATGGCTTGGTGGTGGCACCCAGTGGGTTGGGTTGATTTGATGGTCCAGATGGTCTTGCTCTGTTTGGATGATTTTGGATGCTGCCTCACCCAGCCATGGTGTAAGGGAATTTTCGATGGATTTAAAGAGCAGTTTGGTGGCAAAGGGGCTGGGAGGCCTCCTCTGGGCAGGAATGAATTTCTCCCCAATTACTGTGTCCCCACTAGGCTGAAGGAGCTGGAGCTGCCTGCACTGGGACACTCAGATGTCCTCATTAAGATGCTGGCAGCGCCCATCAACCCGGCCGACATCAACATGATCCAAGGTAGTTTTTTGCTGCCTGTACTTCATTCCCCACCCTGGCTCTGTGCATGGCTCTCACCCTGCTCTCACCTGCAGGCACCTACGCTCTCCTGGCCCCGCTGCCAGCTGTGGCAGGCAATGAAGGTGTTGGGCGCGTGCTGGAGGTCGGCCCTGGTGTGGTGGCACTGAGTCCTGGTGACTGCATCATCCCTGCTGATGCTGGGCTTGGTGAGTGTGGACCCTGGGTGTGCTCTGTCTGGGCGGGTTGGGAATGGAGACCCTCCCCATACCCCCAGCACCCACTGCTGTGTGCTGAGAGCGCTCGCCCGGGGAGCGTGAGCTCAGCTTTAATTCAGAAACAATTTACTTTTCTGTAGTGCAAACCCTTTATGAGCCTTCTGCACTATTACAGAGCATCGCAGCAATCTGTTCTCGGGAAACAAGCGTGTTTTGTCACAGCTGCTGATGGCCTCTGTAAAGATACAGGATAAAGTGTTTAACCTGTGCAAGGGCAGTTCTGTCTCATTACAGTTTCCTCCCTAATAGTGCTCTGATGGGAAAGCTTGGGAATTTATTTTCCAACAAATGCCTCTCGTGCTACTCCAACATGCCAATGGCCAGAAAAACTGTCAGTTCCCGTTTAGTGTAACAGCTTGTTCCTTCTCTATTTCTTCTTAAAAGGCTTTTTCACTTAATGGCAGGACCGAAAGCCATCTAGTTAAGATCCAAATGTGATCTCTTTAAACATAAAGGAAAAAAAAAAAAAAAGTAAATGGATGATAGAGGTTAAATCAGATATAAATACATCCAGCCTGCAGATTGTTTCAGGCACCACTGGCTTTCTCTTTCTTTACCTATGTAAACATCCTGGCTCTACCCATTCAGGAAAAGGATTAAACTATTGCAGTACGATGTCTACCCCACGTGCTGCAGCAATGTGAGTAGGGTGCAGTGCAAGGTCTCCCAGCACTGTCCTTTCCCTGCTGCCCAGGGACGTGGAGGACACACGTGGTGCTCCCCGAGGACAGCTTGCTGCGGGTGCCCAGTGATGTCCCACTGCTGTGTGCTGCCACGCTCAGCATCAATCCCTGCACAGCATTGCGTATGCTGACCGACTTCGAGAGCCTGGCACCAGGTATGACTGTGGTCAGGGGGAGGGAAGAGGGGGTCAGCCCCCGTGGCTGTGCCAAACTTGTGCTCTCCCCCAGGGGACTCTGTCATCCAGAATGCAGCCAACAGTGGCGTGGGGCAGGCTGTCATCCAGATCGCCAAGGCCATGGGCATCAGGACCATCAATGTGGTGAGGAGCAGGTGAGTGCTGGGGGGTGGGAGAAGGGCAAGGAGGCACTGGGCACAGCGTGAGGACAGGTGGTTTCCTCTGAACATGTTCAGCCCGGAGAAGATGGGGAAGGCTCAGTCATAGGACTTCTGATTCTGTTTTATTTCGGTCTTTTGTGGTTCGTTTGCGTAGTGTGTGCATCACTGGGGCTGTTGTAGGTAATTACAGGCCTGTCAGTCTCACTTTGGTGCCTGGCAAAATTATGGAGATTATTCTGAGAGTTACTGAGAAACACCTGGAAGGTAGTGCAGCATCATTCACAGCCAGGATGGGTTCACAAGGGGAAGGTCTTGTTTCTTGAACTTTATCTTCTTTTATGGCAAGGTCACACACCTTGTTGACCCAGGGAACAGCACAGAGTGGAGGCACAGGTGGAGAATAGAGAAAATTTCTGCCCCAGAGGGTGGTGGGCATGGAACAGGCTGCCAAGGGCAGTGGGCACAGCCCTGAGCTGCCAGAGCTCTGGACACCGCTCTGAGACACAGAGCTCGGGTTTGGGGTGGTGCTGGTTGGCATCAGTGATCCCTGTGGGTCTTGACCTTGTCCCTCAGTCCCAACCCAGCAGGAGGAGAGGGGCATGCCCTGCTCTCTGCCTCACGAGGACTCTCTCCCTCCAGACCCGACCTCCCGCAGCTGGTGGAGCGGCTGCTGGCTTTAGGAGCTGACCACGTCGTGACAGAGGATGCACTGAGGAAGCCGGAGATGAAGGAGATATTTAAGGTACCTCAGTGTGCAGCCATCCAGAGGCTGCCCCACAGCTCAGTACCTCGAGGGGAGCTACAGGGGTAGCAGAAAGGAAAATGTGCAATAAGGAATTGTGAGACTGGGCAGGCAGCATGACATCCGGGCTGTAAGTCATTAGGAACAGATACAGTTCTCTAAGCCACTCACTAATCACCTCCTATGTTTACCCAGCCAGTAATACAAATGGGTTTAGTGGAGCTCTCTGCACAGGGCTGATGAAGGGCTCCCTTCCTTGTTCCTGCAGAGCATCCCGAAGCCCCGGCTTGCCCTGAACTGCGTTGGAGGGAGGAGCACGACGGAGATGCTGCGGCACCTGCAGTGAGCTGGGCTGAGGGGTGGGCTGGGAGCCTGCTCCAGGCTCAGGACATGTGGGTCGGGGTGTGACAGGGGAGAGCTGCACCTTGGGGACCGTCAGCAACCCGAGGCCCTGTTCATCCTGCAGACCCAAAGGGACCATGGTGACCTATGGAGGAATGGCAAAGCAGCCCGTGACAGTGCCAGTGGTGAGTATAGGGATGCTCTTGAGTACATCTGCAGGAGTCTGGCTCATCCTTTGCTACTCTGCTGTCTGGGTGTCGCATTCAGAGCCTCCAAATTTCTTGATTTTTAACTGATTGGGTTTGTTATGGGATGAGCTGCTTTGCATTCTGCTGTGGGTCTCTTGGTTGCGCTCATGAAGGATTTGGACTGCACTGAAATCCTTGCATCAAAACAACCCCGCAGGTGCTGAGCGTCCAACTTGTCCTGGTGCAAAGTGTTCTTGCATGTTGGGGCTGTGTGTGTCTCCTTGACGTGAAACTGGGTTTTATTGCAGTGAGATGCAGCTCGGTGCTGCAGCATAAGGTGTTTCATTAGTGTGAACCTGTCAAAGCAGATTTGTGCCAAATTAGAGCTCCATGTGAGGCTCCTCACACTAGCAAGAAATTGGGAATGGGTTGAAGGGCACAGATCTCATCTCTTTCTGCAGAGTGCCTTTATCTTCAGGGATGTGAGACTGCGTGGCTTCTGGATGACCCAGTGGAAGAAGGACCATGGTGAGCTGCAGGCTTGGGGCTAAGGTTGGATTAGAGTTGGGTTAAGGTTAGGTTAGTGTTCAGCGTGACAGGAAGGTCTGGTGACAGTGGCTGCTTTCTTCCCACACAGACAAGCAGAGCATGGCCAACATGGTGGACACCCTGTGCCAGATGGTGCGGAGGGGACAGCTCAGCGCTCCTGCCTGCACTGAAGTCCCACTGGAGGACTTCAGGAAGGCCCTGGCGGCCTCTATGCAGCCCTTCACCTCCTCCAAGCAGATCCTCCTGCTCTGACTTCTTGCAAATTTTTTTTTTATTATTTTTTTATTTTATTTTTTTTATTTCAGACATTAAAAGCCTCTGTAAGTTTGCAGGGGTTGCACTGAACAGAGCCTGAGCTTGCTTCTGGAGGGAGACCTCCACCTCATTTCAGCTTTGTTGCAGCAGAAAGCCTGGGCTCTTCCCTTGGCCATCTCAAGGGAAGGGAGCAGATTGAATTGCAAAACCACGTTTTAAAATATTAGTATTATTATAACTTTTTCCTTTTTTATTTTTTATTTTTTGTTAATTTTTCCCTACCTAGCACACGCAGTGCTGACATCATTGGGGGGCACCCATGCAGGCTGGAGTCACAAGGGACAGTGTGGGTACAGCACTCATGTTCTGCCCCCTCAGCTCACCTGAGCAGCTCACCACCACCATTGTCATTTTTCCAATGCCTGGACTTGAATTCAGTTTTGCTGCTGTTACTGAACCACCACAACTTCTGATTGTGGAACATGCAGGGAAACCTCTTGGAAATCAATGTCTAATATATCTATTTTTGTAAGATGCTGCTAATAAAGGTTTATGTGCTCAAAGCATTCTGTCGCTCCAGCAGCCCCTGTAAACCCTCCCTACAGGAGAGAAAGTTCCATCTCAGGGCTGGGAAGTCCCACAGCTCCTAGAGGGGAGACATGGGCTCTGCACCTGTGGGACACTGAAGATGTTTGTCACCCCAAAATTATACCCTGGGGCAGAGAAATGCACTTTTTGTTCCCTATGGTTGCAATAGGAAGTCACAAGAGCCCAAATCCCACACCTACGCCATACATAAGATGTCATGAAAAGCGAGAGCAGACCAAGGGGCAGAAACCCATGCACCAGTGGGGTTCAGCCCCAACGAGACAGCAGAGAATCCCTGTGGGAGCACTGGTGGAGCCAGGGGTGGGTGGGAGCCCACGGGAGTGGGGGAGACAAGCCCACAGACGTGGCATGAGTTGTTTCCGTGTCATTGTAAGGTCCTGAAATGAGCTGCATGGAGTGCTCAGGGTGGGGGGGCTGCTCAGCAGGAACGTGGGGCAAGGGCTCATGGGGAGTGCTGGGGGAGCTCCGCCCTTGCAGCCGGTTTTTCGTTTTCAGCAACAGCACATATAACGGTTGCGGTCCCACTCACATTTTTGGGGGGCAAAAACCCGGCTTTTGGGATCCTCTGGCAGGGAGAAAGAGAAATGCGGCAGTGAGGTGCGTGACATTTCATCAGTGTTAGAACGCTGCGCCGCGGTGCACGCGTAACCCCGCAATGAGGAGGGGGGGGACCCCGAGATTGGGGGTTAACACCCCCACCCCGTGACTTTGAGTCCGGTGGGCCCACCCGCGCCGTGACCCCTTTAAGAGCCTCGAGGTGGGCGTGGCCTACGCGACGTATCGCCGCGCGGCGTAGTGACGTCGTAGCGCCGCCGTTTGGCTCCGCCCCCGACGCAGCACCGACGCAGCGCCGCCCCCCCCCGGGCGCGATGCCGCGGGTGTACATCGGGCGCCTGAGCTACCAGGCGCGGGAGCGGGATGTGGAGCGTTTCTTTAAGGGCTACGGCAAGATCCTCGAGGTNTCTGTGTGGCCGTGGGGCGTTAGGGTGGGGGCGCGTGGCGGAGAGGGTGCCCGGCTGTCCGTGGGTTAAGGGGGAGGGAGGGTTGAGCGGCCGAGTCTGATCTGGGGAAGTCCCGTTATAGGAGGGGAGGGTACAGCTGCTCCCCCGGGCTGAGCTGGGGCGGCGGCAGCTCTCCATTTGTGGGCGCTGAGGGCTGCAGTGAGCGCCCGCACTCCCCCCCCCCCCCCCCCCCCCCCGGGGGGGGGGGCCGGGGGGGGGCCGGC